>CBVK0100262357.1:0-10555 GCA_900067695.1 Picea abies
AGAAAAAGGATTATAATTACATTATTACTGATTCACCCCCCCTCTCAGTAATCCAACAGTAAGAAGAGCTTATTTGTGGGGGTCCAAGAGCCCTCCCTTGGAGGAAGAAGGGACTCATAGTCCTCTTTCTTCTCGATGTTTTCTTTCACTAATATCAACCTTATCATTGGTGACATGGGTCTAATTGTTTCTTTTATCCTAATGTCCCTATGCTCATTAATTTAGTTGTTGTTTTATTTCTTAGTTTATTTCTTAGTTGTTCTTTTATATTTGTTTCTCTAACCCTTTTCCTTCCAGCTGTCCTGATTAGAAAACCCAACTAAGCTTTCAAGCATCTCTATTTTTCTCACGAAGGTGACGAAAGAGGAACAACACATATGATGAAGGAGTATTACCCTTGGATCTGAAGAAATAATTTCAGCATCGCGAAGTGACTATGTCGAGAGAAGATAAGGATCAGAATGGAAAAAAGATGACTGAGATGAAGCTCACTGGGAAGAAGGCTAGGAAGCTAAGTAAGAAGAGAGCCAAGATTGAAAAGTTACAGAAGATTCCAAAGGAAACTTCACAGAAGGAAAAATCATAGGAATTGAGCTTTGTCGAGATATCAGAACAACGACATACGAGACTTCGCCATGGAAAAGCAATATAGCCATTGGACTGATATACCTGTTCAAATTTTGCCTCGAACGAAGATAAAATCATAAAAGTATCACCACCAGACCGTTGGACCACACCATAACAGATGGATCAATGTTCATGAAAGCTTCATACCCGTTGCAAGCAGACCGTTGACGAATTTCCTATTTAGCTCGTCGCGCCATGCCCGAAGAACACTTTTGCCAACTGAAAAATTGAAGCCTGTAGAACTAGTGATTGTCTACAGTGATCATTGCAAATAGATTGTTCATCCTAGTATAGTATTTTGAGGTCATCGTGACCCCGATTATCTTTCCTAAGTGCATATGTCTGACGAGCTCACCAAACTTGAGGAATCCATCACAGAGGTCCTTCTCGATTTAATGACTGAGAGAGTCATGTCAAAAGGAAGAATGTCTACCAGAGTCCAAGCATCATCAACGAGAGGAGTGCAAGCCTCCTCGTTGACTGCTCAAGCATTAACATCTCGAGTCGGCATAGATAGAAGAACTAAGCATAAGGACGACATAGCCAATGTGAAGTTAGTGCCATCCATCCTACCAGCTTACATACCCCCTCTGAGCAGTGAGATTAATAGTGACAGTGTCCCTAGATACTTTGAATACACCCTAGTCATTGCATATCTACCGAAAGGAGTACACACCTACCATGCAAATCAAGACAAGGTTACAACATTGAAGTTTTGCTACTTCAACCTGGGGGACCATAAATCTTACAACATGCTCACCCCATATAAGTACTTGATGTGAAATAAGGGCAAGAATTCAAATCTCATCCCTCAGCAATGGAAGATGAACCTCGCACAATCTACTTTTCTCAATGTTATGAAAATACCACATTTAAGCAAACACCATGAGGTGAATGCTTGTGTAAAATTGTTTCTAGCAAGTTACCATGGAGGATACCTATGGTTAGATCATTTCATAACTGTTGATCCAACTCTAATCAATAGGATCATTGAGCTTAGCATGTAGGGCCCTGATCCCCATGAGTACTATCCTGGAAAGACCGTAGACCACGCTCTTGTGCAGAAGATCAAAGAAGCTTATGGCGATGTTGAGAAAGGTGTGAGAGGATACATTGTAGCTTCTATTGAAAGTGGTGTAGTGCACCTCGCATGGCAACTGATCACAGGGAAGTTGGTACGCAAGAATCGACCAACACAAGTATCTGGCTTTGTAGTTGACCTCACAGGAAAGTGTGTAGAGGGACTACAGATGAACTGGGTGAAGTACCTAGTAAATCAACTAGAGATTGACTGCAGAGAAGCCCAAGATCAGGGGCATGAATTCCATTTTAGCTGGCTCCTGGAACTGATCACTTTTGTTACATGGGAGCTACCAGAAGGCGCAACCTTCCTGGACCTTGATCCCTTTGAGCCACTAGCCGCGAAGTTCAGTACATTATGGACAACTCGAACAACATGAGCAAGCAATGGCAATCAAATGTCATTTTCTATTCATACTATAACCAATTGAAAGAATCCATAAGGAGTGAACCTCACATAACCCCGAACACTTTACAGAGATTCTGACCTCTGATAAAGTTTAGCACTGACCACCACTTTATATACCTACCCCCACGCACTGATGATCACTAGGAACAAATTCATACCTATTATAAGCTGACAGAAGAATACCTAGAAGAGATTACCAAGGAATGGTTGGTGGACCTCCTTGTTTCAGCAGACCCCACAGAAATGTTCGACATCGATAGCCCTGGAACTGCACAGGATACACCTGGGTCGAGTAAGAAAAAGAAAGGAAAAACGACGAACAATACTGAAGAAGTCTAGGATGTTGAAAACCTATCTGTAAGGATGGCTTCCATTACACCAGATGAAGAAGGTGATACAGAAACTTAGAAAGTCAAAGTACCGCCACCTAGGGATGAAGAATACTCATCGAAGAAAAGGAAGGTCCCACCTCTAAAATCTTCCTCCAGAAAGAAACCAAGAACCCCTGTAACCAAGATGCAAACTGCCCTCACGTTGGATGACTTTGATTTCATTGTTGCAGTGGACAATGATGTTTCAAAGTAAATCATAGAGAAACAGGAGGCGAAGCAGGAACAAATGTATAGCCAAATTGAGATCGCACTCCAAGGAGTACAACAAGCACTCTAGTCTAGCCGAGTAATCTCTATTACACCTCTACTAGAAGGAACAACAGAAGTGGGAGATGAATCGGTTCAGCTCCACAAGATTGTTGATGCAGTTGAAGTATGCCTTTGATATGCTTAGGAAGAAAAAGCATAGGCCACCTAGGCCCTAAATAAAGCACATGAGGAAATTATTGAACAATGCCAAGCTGCACAACAAGAGAAGAATGCTCTCCAAGAAAAATTTGAAGAAGATAGAGAGAAGATCCAAAAAGAGAAAGAGAAGTTGCTCACAAAGCGGATAGGAATTCAAGAAGTGGTCAACAGAGCATTTCCCTCTGTGACCAGCTTAGAGAAAAAGGCCGAAGAGCCCATAGAGTGCCAAGTGGTGAAGCTGGCTGAAGTTATTCAACAACTTCAACAAAGGGTTGTGGAATTAGAGCTTCAGACCATACCGCAGACTTCGCAAGAAGTGTGCGACCAACTAGAATTGAATGCTCAGAGCATAGTTGAGAGGATTAAAACACTTGCTACAAAATGTAAACAACTAAGTAGAATAAGCTTGTAGATATATGAACAACTATCTGAAGACCCAGAGTTGAAGAAACTATAGTCCCAACTCTAGGAAGCAAAGCAGCATGCAGATACAGTATAGGCATAGATTAAGCTCTTGTCACCCATCGAGAGGATGAAGAGATCCCAGGAACAATGCAATGCCCAACAACTCGTTCTTACCATGCAGAACAGAGTGATGGAAGTCACCCATAAACTCTAGTCAAGCTAGGAGGCGGCCTACCTACTGTTTGAAGAAATTGAAGGCCAAGGAACACTACTAGAACAAGTAGTTGTTACATTCGAGTAGCAAATGGAAGGACCTATCAGCGAAGATGTTTTTTAGGAATTCTCTAAGCAGGAAGAAGTAGCACAGAGACAAGTTGAAGAAACTCGAGCCAAGCTCAAGACCTTTGAGGCAAACTTATCTAGACCTAAGTGACTTAGGAGGAGTCACAGGTGAGTTTTGGGGGCATGTTGGCCCTTAACCAAGTTTTGAAGAATGCTTGGTCATATTTGACCATTTTTTAGACTTCGACATCTTTTCAAATATGGAGGGCAACGCGAAGTAGAAATCATGGAAGTTGGACCCCTTTTTGGGTCCTTTTTGGGTTTTGGGGGATAATGTAATGGGATTGGGATGTCGGCCCATGGGTTTACCCATGTTTAGGCCTATTTTGTATGTATATATAGATGTCTAGGCCATATAGAGGAGTAGCAGATGATATATCTATGTGATGTGGGATAAGTGCCAAGGGTTGAATCTATGTGAACAAGGCTTTGTGAATTTTGTGTAAGACTTGCAAAGCTGAGTGCAAGTCTCTGTGAGAGACTGTAGAAGGCTTTTTGTTGTAGTGCAAGGAATAAGGATCTAGCGAGATGCACAGATCTTCTTTCCTATGTGAAGAGGGACTTGGATGGCTCTATGTTGTAACCTGATTAACTGAAGCTAATAAAGAAGAAGGCTTTGTGGATGTAGCCCCAAGGTGGGGGTGAACCATGATAAACATGTGTGTTGTGCTCTGTGCCTCGACCTGATGTGTTTCCTCTTCCTTTTCTAAGTTCTTTGATGTATTTAGATAGATCTATTTATTCTTTGTTCTTATGAGATATGAATGAATATTAGTTCTGGTATGTAAGATTCTTAGTGCTTGATTTTCCGAATCTAATCTATCTCATTGTGGATAATTGTTGAACTATCTAATATCTAAGTACATATTGTGATGCTCTGCGCTATCTGTGAAGTATCATAAGGGTGGAATATTGATGAATAATCTATGCTAAGTGATTGTTAAGTGTTATAATCACAGATCTGTGTCCCAGCTAAGGTTGCAGACACCTGAGACTTACAACCACCCCTGCCTCTACCTTGGGTGAGACTTCATCTTCTTCGCAGGTGTTGCTGAAAGGGCCAGTAGCTAGGGTTTTGTTGGTGTGTTGTTGTAGCGTTGAATCCTGGGTCTGTCCCTGTGCCAATAGTGTCTTTTGCATCTACATAGGACTCTTCCTCCTGATTGAAAGTAGTGGAGCATTGAAGGTTTTGTATTTATTTTCTATATACATCATAATCAAACAAAGAAGATAAATGCATTATTTCTTTTGGGTAGTGAAACTAGCTTGCATTTGAAGTAGCGGAATTGCATGTTTTTTGGCATTTCGGGACATTGTGCATCTAGAATGATGAATGTTTTCTCCTCGTAGCATAGCTTTCATCAAAATGAAAATATTTCATCTTCATCTCTTTGCATAAATTTTGAGTCGGTCAAAACACCATATTGTCCATGCCATTTTCCTTTTGAGTAACAACAATCTTAAAAATGAAGCGCTAAACTAAAATTGATTAGACATTTTTACATTTTCTGGTAGAAAACCTACATTAGATTAGTTATAGGGCTTTGGAATAGGTGTGGAAGATAAATTTCCAAAGCTGCAAACAAACATAGGATCTTGTGTTAGGGAGAGGTGAAATCCAATTGCTACATTTTGTCCTAGGAAGCCCTTCTCACATAAGGGTCAAACCTGAGGTCGCATTAAGACTGGCAGAGTTACTCACTCTGCTTTGTTGGTCTTGGTGTAGAGATTGTGCATATTATGGGGGTTGCTTGAAGGTATAAACATGATGATGATTGGAATCTTTTCAAGTTGATTTCGGGATATATACCCTGCCCTTGCACGTGGATTGGACTGTCAATTGTTTCCCCAGGCATCATTGTTGTAGTTGGTAGCCTTAGTGGCCTATCTCTTTTGGGCCTTTACACAAGGTGACTGTGGAGGGGCAAGTCTTCATGGTACCTGGAATCGACGTTAGCCAAACTCACTTGGGCTCCTTGGAGGGTATACCCATAATTATGTGTGGGAGCTTGCACCAAGGCGTAAGTCTGTTAAGCAAGTCGTCAACATAACTTTTCCACCCACTCTATCTCATCACCTTCTTACTTTGTTCCTGTGACATTAGATTTCATCCCCAACTAGTGTGCTCATTGTGAGAAGGTTTTGTTTTCTTTTTTGCTTACTAGATTTTTAGCATGTGCTGTTTGTTCTCCCTAGCAGAATCTAGGTTGGATATTTATTTTTTATGGAATCAGTTCTCGGAATGACCAATGAAGGAACCCGTTTTCCAGAGGAAACCTTTTTTTTGTCCTTCTTACAGAAATGTTGGTCCTCCTTACATTGCTACTTTAAACCTTCCAGGTCTCACAATTGGGTTACCGGTATGGTTTTTTTCCACTCTAGTGATCTCGAATGTAGGTGCTTCAGATGTAAGCACACCACCCACACATCAACCTCATGTCGACCTTTATCCCTCTTCGCTCATCAGGTCTCCTTCCATTTCTTCTTCTTCACCTAGTGAAAGCTCTAAAGCGATTATCCAAGCTGATAAGAAGAAGAAGAAACAAAAAGAGAAGAAGAAGAACTAGAAAGGGACCAAGCCTCCAACTACATTAGATGTTGGATCCAAGCAACCAGATACTGTTAATAGTACTGGGAGTGTTGACGAGGCCGATAAGACTAAAATGAAGAATCTAAAACCCAAATTCCCTTGCAGTATTTGAAAGGGTGACCATTTTTTGAGGGATTTCCCTAGTCTTCCCAAGGTCTTAGCAATGTGGTCCTCCATGTCATTGTCCTCTATTGGACATGTTGATGACACCTCGACAAATAGTGACGTTAAGGTTGGTAAGAAGAAGACAACTGTCAAATTTCCTTGCATGTTATGAAAAGGTCATCATTATTATCACCTTTTTCCTCGTATGGATGAGGCTTCTTCTCTTTTGGAAAAGCTTCAACTTCCAATTGGTTATCGTAATATTCCCCCCCACCCCTTGTTAGTTGATGGAATGGTCAATATGGTTCCATCCCCGATCATTCTAGTTTATCAGGTGGTCAATCTAGTTTCATCCTCGGTTGAACCACTAACCAAAGTAGTTGATCCAGTTTCATCATCGTTCAACCCCACTTTTCATATAAAAAGTGAAACCCAACTGATTGATCCAATCTCGTCATTGGTCAGTCCCACCCTTCATCTAAAGAGTGACAATGTGGTCAATCCCACTCCTCCATTGAGGAGTGCCAAAATGGTTTCTCTGGTTACTTCATCAGTCAATCCCACTCCTCCTCTGAAGAGTGCCAAAGTGGTCAATTTGGTTTTTCCATCAGTCGATCCCACTCCTCCATTGAGGAGTGCCAAAGTGGTTGCTCCAGTTAGATCATTGGTCAATCCCACACCTCCTCTGAAGAGTTCCATAGTGGTTGATCCAGTTCCACCATCGATCAATCCTACTCTCCCTCTATGGAGTAAACCTGATTCTTCCCACATTTTTCTCGTTGATACAAAATCTACCATGTCGGAGGGCATTCCTCCTTCTCCTGTGAAAACCCCTCCAAGTAATGAGGCCATCCTTTTTGATTGGGGTGTGCTAAATGGACCTCATCTTCCCTCTCACATTCCTTTCAAGATTATAGTATAGGTTTGTGGTCGGGACGTTCCTCATGCAATGATAGATGAAGGTTCGTCCATTAGTATTTTTTCCTCTATTTGGAAAGCTTTGGGTTATCCTCAGCTTGTGTCGGTTACTAAGACTCTGTTCACTTTTAACAAAAGAGCTAGTCACCCTTTAGGAATCCTTACTAAGTTTCCCATAACTTTGGGAGGTAAGACTGTCTTTATTGATGTTATGGTAGTCCAGGACCCCTTGGATTTTGATTTACTCCTTGGGCGAGATTATGTCTATGCCATGAAAGCTATTGTGTCCACTCTTTTTCGTGTGATAACTTTTCCATACGATGGTAGAATGGTGACTATTGATCAACTTTCATTCGTTGGCCCTGACTTGACCATCAACCGAATGACCTCTCTAAATGGTTCTTATATGTAGTTGGTATCACCCCTGGCATAGAACAATTATGTGGCATTGTCTCCCATCACTTCAACTTTCGATGACTTAGATCTGATAGTTGACATGGTGATCTATTCGATAGGGATATTGGAGCCTGATCTCCTTACCCTTGACGAGACCCTCAACATGTGTTCCTTCTAGAGCATTCTTCTTCCATCTAGTGAAGATATCTTGGAAGCCATAACTAATTTTTGTCCCTTGAAATGGTGTCCTTATAGAGCATTATCCTCTTGGAAGCCATGATCAAGAAGAATCCATGAGCATAGTTTCTCTTCTTTGTGGAAAGCTCATTAAAAAATGAAAGAGAGTTTATGAGCATAGTTTTATTCTCTATGGAAATCTCATTAAAAAATGAAACAAAAACTACGAGCATAGTTTCTCTTCTCTATGGAAAGCTTGTTAAAAAAATGAAACAGAGGCTATGAGCATAGTTTTCCTCTTTGTAGAAATCTCATTAAAAAATGAAACAAAAATCTGGGGATTCAACTCGGAGCCCTGAGCATAGTTCTTTTTCCTGTGTCAAGCTCGTTAAAAAATGAAACAGTCACCTTTCCTGTCAGGTCGAGTCTTTCGCCATATCTCGTAGATGTCGAGTCGAGTCTTTCATTAGGTCTCATATTTGAACCTTCATTTCATCCACCTGTATCCTTTTTCTCCATCTAGTACATAAATTGGTGACAACCTCAAAGTCGGTGAATGAATTGAAGCTTGGGGGGCATTGTCTCTACCATTTGATTATCATTTTGGAGTTAATCCACTAGATTTTCAAGATGGGGGCATACCGAACTTAGTCTTTGTTCTTTCACATTCTTGCAAAATCATGAGAATGCAATCGAGTAAACTTTTATCACTTTTTCAGACTCGTAAAGGATATACGAAAAAGGAACCCCCTGGAGTCGTCTTTAAGCTCTTTTCAGACTCTCTAAACATGAAAAGATTGTCGAGTGATCTTGATTCCTTTCCCACTCGTTAAAATGTTTGAAAGGGCATCTTTCGAATAATTTCTCTCTTTTTCGGCCTTGAGAGACTAAAATTATGAAAAAGGACAACCCTGGAGTCGTCTTTGAGTTCTTTTTCAGACTCTCTAAACATGAAAAATCACCGAGTTTACCTTCTCTAGACTCGTTAAAAGAATCATACATTGAAGGGCCTATATGGGACCGAACACTTACTTCTTCCAATCCATTAAATAAAGGAAGAGGGACTTACCAAAGGTGAGTTATATTGAGCATGTGTTACCCTCCTCGATCTCGTTAAAACAAAAAGAGGTACTCTTCTATCTGGATGGGGGAAAAAATTGAAGGAAGAAAGCTAAGAAGTTTTTGAGAACATTACCAGTCACTCTTATGGTCGCCCTTGAACATGACACGTTTTCTTTGCACACATTTTGATCTGCTAAACCTATGCACTGAACTAATCCTCTGAGTTTTCTTACACCTTTGGGTCACCCAACGAAAGTCACAATATCCAGTGCATTATTGTTTTTTGGTCCATGTCATGTTTCTGTTGTTGTGCCTCAGTGTTCAAGGGAAGTATCCATCTCGAGAGTCAACCATCATAAATTTACTGTTTCGATACCTGTGTCAGTCCATGTTCATTTGAGCTACCAATTTACATCTTTGTGTCTATTTCATGTCGTTTATGGGGGATACATCAAGGCCCTCCTTCAGCAAGTTCGTTCTTGTCAAATTCAACACATTATCCAGGAACTAGACTTAGAAACCATTTAGTACCTTGGGACCTACATACCTCAATGGCAGGCCTCCTCACATTCGATAGTGGGTTTACATCACTGACCTATGATCGGATGATTCCACAGATGTTCAAATTTAGCGCATCCATTCACAATTGTTGGAATGTACTAGAGTAACTTGGGAATCATTGACATCAATGATGATTTCCATTTCGTATTTTAACTATTTTCCTCATTGACCGGTAATCAAGTGGTTTCTTCCATGTTCGACATCATGACATATATTCACATGGTTAGATTCGTACTACATCAGGATTGGTAAGAAGACCCTAGGTTGAGTGATCACTCTAATATGTACTTTACCCAGGTTGCAACAAAGCTTCTCTTGAATATTGACTCATATACTATTACATAGATCCACTTTGTATTGGTATGTGGCTATGTCTTGTCATCTCATAGATCCACTGTGTATTTTTCATGGCTATGATCATTTCATGTCATGGAAGTATAGATCCACATTGTATCTTTAGTGGCTATACCTTTTTGTCAATATAATTATGGATCTGCAGTGTATCTTATGGAGGCCATACCTTGCAAGTCTTTATCACTCAAGCATAGGTATGTCTGCCTTGGGTTGAAACATGTCATAATAATTGTTTGATGGTTGTGTGCAACTTCTTATAGGTTCTCTGAGTCCATACCCTTGCTCGAAAAAGTCTAAAAGGTGCTCCAGTCATCAGTTCCCGTGTTCTAATTTCGCAATTTGGGGGGCAATCTGTTACACATCAAAATTAATCACTTCAATGATGACCTATTGTCGTCATTACTAGTGTCACAAGTGTACATTTTTGGTCACAAGTGTCACAAACATCATACTGTCATATTTCCTATCTTGTGTCTCTAATGAAATCATAAGGACACTTAAGACACCTTCAAAGACTAGTTTAAGAAGGATAAATCATATGATGAGGAGTACAAAGATTTTTCCATTGAGAAAACAACTTAAAAATGAAATTTGAAGAGAAATGCTCCCCTACCCACAGTCAGGGAGTGCTAGTGCTCCCTAGCCTCGTTTGGGGGAGGATTGTGGCACTTTGTGACCCATTATGGGGGAGCTCTAGGCTTTTCTAAGATAATTTTTGGTAGCACTCTG
>CBVK0100262364.1:0-11909 GCA_900067695.1 Picea abies
CTTCCGATCTCACATATTGTACTTTCTTTGACTTATATGCCATTGAGGACTGGATGCAATCTATTTTGGCGAATCGGCTTCAACTTAAATGTCAGGAATGAATTTTCTTCAAACTTAAATGTGAATGAAACGACCTAGGGTATCCCTTAAATTTTAAAATCTCAATAGTTGAGGATATTTATTCCTCCAAATTTGTTTAAAAGTTAGCACTAGAATTTCCTGTGCTTTTAAAACAATTTCGTGTGCTCTTAAAACTTTTTTTCGGCTTACATACGAGGACCAATCTTTCTTCCACATAGATGTGGCCATTAATGGGTACATGCCAGGACCAATCCTTCTCATCTTTCTTCCACATAGATGTGAACATTCCTGGATACATGCCAGGACCAATCTTTCTTCCACATAGATGTCAGCATTAATGTGTATAAATTCTTCCACAGTTGCCTTGTATTTGATATCAAAACCAAAGTTACTTCAGTGTAGATGCCAAGTCTATTGCCAATTCTCTTTCGCTTAAATGTCAACATTGTTGGTATCAATTCCACCAAACTTATATTCGTTTCTTACAAATTGTCTTTGGCTTAAATATCAACATTTTCTATTTCAATTCCACCAAATTTATCTTCGATTGTGATTTCTCTTGCTTAGATGTTAACACTTAGGTTCTCTATCATACCAAAATTTCCATGAGTTAAATGACAGAATTAGTATTGAACTTTCTTCAATAGGTTCTCTATTATACCAAAATTTCCATGACTTCAATGACATAATTAGTATCAAACATTCTTCAATTTAAATGTTTCAAAATATTGGAGATAATTGTTACACCAAAATCAAGTGTCCCAAATCAAGTGGGACATGGTTTCATCTTTTTTTCTATAACATGTCACTCAAACAAAAGCAAGTCATAATGCCAATAGTACTTTAGTTGTATTGAGAGAAGTGAAGTGCACTATATGACAGGTTATTATAATGTAATGATAATAATCTAAAATGAAAAAGAAATTAAAATGTTTAACATAAAAAAGATAATAATAACAAAAATATATATGATAATAAAACAAGTCACAATGAACCATCTTAACCTTCAAAAATTTTAATCACAAGAGGGCTTTAGTTATATTTATTTTTTATCTATCTCAATATTTATTAGATCTAGGGCTAAGCACGAAAGAGTGAGATCCATTTGTGAGGGTTAAGGAGTTTTCTTTAATGGGAAAGGTTTGAGTCCCATGAAATATTTTCATGGAGCCATATGGTTCACCTTGACATAGTTGTCAAATGTGTGGTCGCACTTGGAGAGATTATATTGAAATGATATATGACACATGTGCATATAAGTGGATCAAATCCCACCCCCGTGTCTATCAAATTTTAAATTCCCAAAGGTTTTGGATCTATTGTGAGGAGCGAGGATATTTTCGATGGGAAATGTTCAATTCCTTTGAGGGTTTTTCCTAGTGAAATTGGATCACCTTGAGGTAGTGGTCAAATGTAGTGGAGTCACTTGGAGGCATAACCAACCTTGAGGTAGTGGTTAAAAAATGTGTGGTTACACCCATAGAGATTATATTAAATGATTTAATAACCCAAACACAGATAAAAAGATCAAGATCCACCCCAATTTTCTTCAAATTTTAAAGATAATGGATTAGCTCAATCTTCAAGTGGTTAGTGGTTGATTTTAAGTTGTTGTCCATATGAATATTATGGGTAATAAAGAGGCATCCCATAAGGTTTCCTTGGAAATAGAAAAGGACATGAGGTTAAGATGGATCTATGTCAATTTATAACTACACCAAGACCAAAATAACATTTTTTATAAAAGAATATAGTAATAGAATAAAGATAACATAGATCCATCTTAACCATTTTTATTTTAAGGATCCATGTATGATCTTCCATTTCTTCTTTATTTATGTTGATACTTCTTCTTTATTTATCTTGATACTTGATAGATTCAAGGTAATTATGGTTTCAACTATTTTTCAATAAAAAAGGAATTTTCATATTTATTTTTTAAATTAATAAAGTGAGGGAATTCGAAAATTAATATGCACTAGAAGGAAAACATTTTCAGCCAAGGTTTTTGTGTAGGTATTTAGTATTACAAGTTTGGATAAAATTATGAGAGAAACCTTTGCTATGCTATCGATAGTAGAGGTTTTAATGCATTGGTGCATAATGCACTGATATATGATCGTTCCTCAAAATACCAACACTAAGCACCAGTGCATATGAAATATTTTAATCATCATGCTGCATATTTTAGATATTAAGAGCATCATGGAATTTATATCTATAATACACATTGATTCACTACATTTATGATACACATAGGACCTACATATTGTATATTTTATCAATCCCTAAAGAATATTTTATATTATGAAAGCGCCAATGTGTACCTCATATGTAAAAGAATTGGTGTGTATAACAACTTCCACACTGTGAGCTCTTGGATTGATAATGAAAATGATAAAAAAAAATGGTATTGGTATCATTTAAGGAAGTGGTGCATTTGTTGTCATTAAGAGCATCAATGCCTTCATTACAAATTTCTTGCATTGGTACATAAGTATGTATAAACAAAATTACTGGGGCTCCTCTCTTTTATAAGACATGCTAACAATGTGGCTAACCTAGTTAACCGGAAAAATGTGAGGTTTAAGTGGATATTTTATCTCCGCTAAACCTCCACCCCTAAACTAAAATACATACTATAAACTAGAGAGTCTCACAATGCTAGAGACAAACGAAGAAGCTCTAGTACTTCAATATTTTCCATGAGGTCCACTACTATAGACTAGGGACATGTAAGCTACAAAGGGGGTATACTAATAGGCTTGTTAGCAGAGGGATCATGCATTGGTACATAAGTATGTATAAACAACATTACTGTGTAAACATACATAGAAACAACACTATTTATTTCAAATGAGTATAATGCAATGATATGTTGTAGTGTTAAATTTTTTCATGTAGTGAGTACGCAAATGAGGATTCTTATTATTTTTACAAAATGATTATTCATGAGTAGAAAATCAAACATTTTTTATAATACTATCTAATTTTTTATTTTAATTATTTTAATTGTATATAATCATTGAAATAACATGTTATATCATTTAAACAAGTATACCAATTGATTACACCTATGTTCATTATAATATTGTAAATCATCAATATATCTATTTAGCAATGTTACATTTTATGAAAGTGGGCAATGAAATATAATAAGAAATCCATATTACTATGTACGAATAAGAAACCCTTCGTTATATAAAATGGGGAAATTTAAAGGTAACCAATATTCAAAATGTCAATAAATAATTGTTAGAGTTATCGACGACATGTTTTCATTTAATTGGGGCAATATATACACACTAAACAACATGTCTGATTTTCACAGACAAACATTCCAAAATATACAACTTGTAACATTCAATTTCGATGATCATCATTCGTCACTTGAACTATTATCGCTTCGTGAGTTGTTGGCATGCGTCATATTTTTGTCACTTCCATGGTGTATTGTACTTGAATTATGTGCAATAATTTGTTGATTGGATTGAGTTTGACATTGTGCATCTTCATGTTCCATCTACAAACATAGAAATAAAGTGTAATGTGTATATCTTCATTCGTAGTATAATAAACATGATTGCATAAATAAAAAAGAGTAACCTAGCAGTGATTTCTTCATAAACATTACACATTATTTTGGAGCCACATCTCAACATATATTATGTTGGGTCCACTCCATACTCTGTTTCCTACAAGTTTTATATGCCATGATAAAGTATAGACATAAATGAAGGTTTTTGTTGTTCTATTCATTATAAAATAAGTGAATTACAACAAAATAGCTACATACAAATTGTTCAATTAACCATTGATACTCCAACATATTTAGAACCTGCATGGAATCAAATTCCAATCACATGATTCAATGAATGTTCTTTGTATGTTAACACCTGCTAAAAAAATCCATGGATGATTGGAAATCAATTAAATATATACATAACAAAAAATTAATTAAGGAAAGGACATTAAGTACTCACAAAAATTCTGATCAACCTTTTTCTACCTTCTTGTCCCATCTTATGTGTTGAACAAATTCATTTTTGTTTGTTTTTCTGCAACAACAAAACAATTGGAAATTAATATTTCATTTGATAATTAAACTCTCTATACATATAAAATAAATAAATGAATAGATACATTTGATGCACATTATTATTGGAATGGTTAATCCTATGATGCATTTATGTTCATTTCTTTTACCATATCCTTGTACACTTTTTTCAATCATCCTTTGAAATTTTATGTCTTCTAAAAAAATGAAAAACACAATAAACTAAATTAATATTTATATGAAAATAAAAATAGAAAAAATATTAATTTGATGTTTTTTTAGACTAGTGTATAAATATTAAAAAAAACATTTTGAGCAATAATCTTTTTTAAATGATGTTTATTTATTTATTATTATTATGTGATGTTTCTATTGCAAATCTCACAGGTGTCATTCACCATTACTTCACAAATGATTTCTATAGTTATGTATAACCAGATTCTTGAAATCATTGGATTGATTTTTGCACTGTAAATGGAAAGAACATCTACATGTATTTTTTAAACATGTTAATGAATATTGTTAAAAATTACATTTAAAATACAAATTGAAAGAAAAATTTCATATTGATCATGTTTGATTCATTTAATTCCTCTCTTTTTAACATTTTTATAAACAATTACACCATTTTCCATTCAAATTCCAAACAATCTTTTGGAATTTCTTGATATTTTTTCTTTACATGAGACACATTATCAAATACACATCATTTAAACCTATAGATAATTCAAATATATTACTTTTATATTAAAATTTAAAAAAAATTAACAAAACCCCACAAAATGAAATACATAAATTATGAAATATGTTTACAAATTAAGTGATGAAATTTAGGCTTAAATTGTTGTTATGTTAGGTGGTGTATATAATACAATAACACAGTAGTATTCTTAATACAGACTTAAGCATCAACGCATGGTTGTTGTACAATGCATACCCATAAACTCAACAATATTAAAAAACAAAACTTATGAAACAATGTGCTTAGTATAGTATGTCACATTGGTGCATCATTGATGTATATTGTACATTAGTAAAGCCATAAATGGGTTTTAAAATCCATTCCAAATGGTGCACTTTTAATAATAAATGAACCAATGCATTATTTCAAATCCCCATTATTGAAATCCCCATATACAAGTTCACAAAGCCAATAAATAGTCATTGTCTAAAAATAAATCTCATTGTTAAATGGTAGAGACGATAAATCCGCAATGGTAGAGTGTGCAACAACATAAAACAAAAATATGTAATAAGAAAAATAGTGTTTTCAACATTAAAAGTATATTTGAAACCCTTTTATTCTCGCGACAATGATTCATAAATTCTAATAGGAATAAATTAAAAAAAATTGGAATTTTTTCAATCTAATGAGGGTAAATTTTATATGAATATAATGAAGTTGCATACCTTAAAGTATATTATGTATATTTGTATGTAAACTATGATAACCCCGTGCAAGTTCAACTCTTCATTAAAAAAAAACTATTGAACTCAAGGTTTTTAATGGTAAATCTCTCTTGCACAAGTTTCCCTTCTAATTTTTGACAAAATAATAGATTAGAGACTATGATTTTATTTTATAAACTAATTTTTGAAAATTTAAATTCTCATCTCATTTTTTAGGCTAGATATTTCAATGTATTAATGATAAATGTGAAACCTATTTTTTATTTTTATTTTCAATTTGGCTTGCGATGAGTCATACAAACTTAAGCACACCAGTGTGGTATGTTGACATAAATACACCAATTAAACAATGCACAAATAAAATAGAAGTGAAACTCTCTACAATTAAAAATGTGCGGGGGTTTTGATTTAAGGAGGTTATATGTCAATGTGTATCATAATTTTGTGCACGAATGAATTTATAATAACAATACACAACAGTTTGGTATAATTGAATGAGGTGCACTAGTTTCTAAATATATCATCATAGATCTATATGAAATTAGAATGTTACATTTCTAGTTAAAAGTTTTTTAACTGTTGGACTACTAAGAGTGGGGGTGAATCAATAATAGAGCAATTTAGTACTTTTTAACCATATAATCCAAGCGAAATATTAATGTAGAATTATCATCCAATAACAATAGAGTAAATAAGCAATGAACAAATGAACAATCATACACATACACAGTACACCAATGTTTTACATGGAAACCCAAAGCGGGAGAAAACCACATAATGATTTTTCTTATATGTCTTGAAGAATTACATTCATTGGAAGAACCAAATTACTTTGTTTTCCAGCTGCAACTGGAAGGAGGCTCCAACCCCCTAGTCTGTTAGGATACAACCTGAGGGAAGCTTCAACTCCCCAATTCTCTACTACAACCAGAAGGAGGCTACAACCTCCTATGTTTTCCGGCTACAACCAGAAGGTGGCTACAACCACCTGTCCTTGCCCCGTACAACCACCCTAACGTAGAAGTAAAATATTGAAACCACTGTCACACTATCACTGTGAGATATACGACTGTACAATTGTATCAACCTATACCACTGACCTACATCCAACCTGTAAAACTTCCTTGTAATCAATTTGTACCTGAACTGAACATGTATCAACAAAAATACAATAGGTATGTGACTTGTAGTTTTGCATCACATGTATGTACACACCCTATTTGTTATGTAGCCCGCATATGTACGTGACCAAACTGTTATGCAACCTGTGTATGCCTTCTGAAAACTAGGTTTCTCCTTCTTCTGAAAACTTCTTACCCTCTACAACTTCTTTCACATAGATCTGCAACCTCTCACTGTATCTAGACTATAATTATACCCTGTGCATGCATCCTCATACATAAGCTTTACCCCAGGCATATATATCTCTCTCTAGTCATGTGTCATATAGGTGTGTGTAATCATGAATAAGTATAATAATACTCACATGTTCTAGTCATCAGCCCTTTCTGATATTCATCCTCTCAATACATCAATCACTTCACAAATACAAGATCTCAACCATGTACCACAAACCCTTAGCCATATGCCAAGAAATACAAGATGTGTCTCAATTCTAACAAGAAGTATCAATGATAAATATACCAACACTGTATTTTTGTAGATCTAACTTATACAAAAGATCTCATGCAACCACTAGTCTCTCTAGGGATAATTCTCAAATCTCCATAACCATTTCTCATGCATACATCAAAATGAAACTATTCATAGAAATAAGACATAACTTTTGAACCAATGGATAGATCTGATGTATCTGAGCACTATTGACCTTCCTGGTAGCTTGATCTCAGAATTTAGAACTTTTGCATCTTCATATTCTCAAGTTTATATGGCTTTACCAGCAGGTACGCACCCTAATACACTGCCAGCCTACATGCGTACACACCCTAATACATTGTCAGCCCACGTACGCCTCAAAAAATAGGGATTTTAGTATTCATTGTAATTCTGAGAATTTCGCCAACAACCCTTCGTACTACCTCAGACTTTCGCAACTTCATATGTATCAATGAGTACTTGCAATAAGCCTTAGACAAAAAAAAATATTCAATGTGTTCAAGTGTGATTAAATGAGAGAGCCTTGCCTCTTATTTATACTTTCTTGTAACATTTGACTTTTCTTATTTTAGGGAGTTCTCCATTAAATGTATTATTTAAATAATTTCTTTTGCAAACACTTTGACATTTTGGGGCTTCTAGATGACTCATGAGGGTCCTCCAACTTCTCATGGCCATAACTCTCTAACCGTGAGGAGTTATGTGACATTCCACATACCACTGTAAATGGCATTAAAAACATTATCCATCTAGGATAGTTTCACTGACAAATTCCCTGACCTTCATCTCATTATTCTACAATTAATAATGGGTTCTCTAGCCATACTTCTAGGATAACTCAATCCGCAAAGCGTCTTCCCATGAGGGCTTTCACCATAAGAGGACCACTTTGGAGTTCATCCATTTGTACTTCTTATAAACCATGACAAGACAATAATGAGTCATCTTTACATCAAACAAAATTGGGTCCATTACCCAAACATTTGTGCTACAGGACTTTCTTCAAGGGTTGACATTAATGACAACCAACCTTAATCAACATTAACAATGTAAACGCACAATGATTATGGTTTTCTGTCAAATATAGGAAAAATAAAGGTGATAATATCAAATGAATAAATATTCCAATTCCATGTCATTCCATACCATTCCAAGTTCATCAATTTCTCCTTTTCAATTTGCAGTAAGTACATATTCTATTTGTATTTTGATTACCTCATTGAATTTATCATTCCTTTGCATGTGCATTTGAATAGTTATGTATTGAATTTTGTAGGATATTGATTCAAGTTAAAGTTTGGGTGGGCAGGATATTACACCAATCAAAAAATATTGCAAGCTCTTATTAGGAGAAAGATACCATAGACAAGTGGTAGACAAAAATGGGGAGAAACTTTACCCCACCAATTGCAAGAAACCATCCTGGAATAGTTGTACTTCATCATGATATGGATCTCTTTTATGACACTCTAGTAGTATGTGGTTGCTAAAAATGTAAAGGATTAATGGTGAACCGTTAGCCCATCACATTATCACATTATATTAATAATTTCCTACACAAAGTTTACTGTCTAATAACTCCCACTATGGTCAAGGATCCAATAGGTAGTATAGACAAGACACCGAGGAAAACTTCTATATGCTCTTTTTTGGAAACTTTGGATGACAAATCAACCATTTTTAATCCAAAATTTTCCAACCTTTCCTTATATTGAGTCAGTGGAGAGTTATGTTGAACCAAAGAATGATATCAATGCTACCTAAAACATCTCTACTAAGAGATCCAATACAATGTACAATTTGAGAGAAAAAATCTCCAAGTAAAGACCAAGGTCGATCAAATTATTGGAGGGTAGTGATGAATTCTATATTCTTGTCCATCTATGATTGTATTATCCCTTTCCAAATAGGAGCTACAGAAGAGGAGGCTTAATGGTCTAAACCACCCCGTTAGACTATAGCCAGGGCCAAAGAGGGGTAAACAAGGTTACTAGAGGTCACTCCAGTCACAGGTGTTATATTCGGAAAGTGACATTGAGCTAACAAGAGTTAACAACGCTTTACTAGAGGTCACCCTAGTCACAGGTGTTATATTCGGAAAGTGGCAATGAGCTAACAAGAGTTAACAGTGCTTTACTAGAGGCCACCCCAGTCATAGGTGTTATATTCGGAAAGTGACATTGAACTAACAAGAGTTAACAACTCTTTTAAGTCATTATGAGCTAAAAATAGAAGTCAACAATGAATTAGGGTTTCAGCAGTGATTTAGGGTTTCAACATGATTTAGGGTTTTGGAAAACTATAAAGGAAGGGTCAGCGAGCTAATTCATTATTATGCAGATTATGACTTCTCATTGAGGAGAAGAGGCGCATCTCAAGAGAGATAGTTCAGTGTATTCTAGGAGAAAGACACCAGTTGGCTGATTTCGATGTTGAAAGACACACTCTAGTCACTCGGAAGATCATCCAGGTCTTCCATCATTCTTCAGTACTCCCATATTACGGGTATTATCTTTTAGTTGCTTATTTGTATTCCGGCTAAGATCCTTTTGTCTTTTGATCTAACCGAGTGTTGTTATTCAGTCGCAGTTGCTTATTTATATTCTGGCTAAGATCATTTGTATGTTGATATAGTCGAGTATTGTCAGTATTTAGCCGCATTCGACCATTTTTGTAATCCACAGAGATATCATAATACAAACTTGCAGTCCTTTGTCGCATTTATTATTTGTATGATCATTTATATGTTGTAAACCTTTGATCCTACACACACATTAGCAGTGTTTCCTAGACTAGCCAAGTCAGGAACTTTACAGTGGTATCAGAGCTTTAGTCCTGCCAGCCTGTGACTAAAGACAATGAGTGCAGCAGAAGACCCAGAGGGTCGTGAACACGTAGGTGACAAATATGTCACTTACAACAGGCATCAGGAAAGAAGGCATAACCCTGATTTCCCCCCTTTCCCTCCTAGCTCAGAGGAAGAGGAAGAGGCACATAGAGAAACAGAGAGAAGGGCAGAGTGTGAGGCTGAGCGCGAGGCAGAGAGGATGCTAGGAGATAGATATGAGCTACCAGATGGTAGAAGCAAGGCCCCCGCAGATCCAGAGGCAAATTTCATGCAAGTTATCAATGGTATGTTAGCTAGTCAACAGACCATGTCTCAGTCCTTAGCACAAGTGGTTGATAGATTAGCTAGAGTGGGCACCCCAAATACACAAGTCACGCATGCAGCACAGGTGAACTCAGGAGCAGGCAGTAGACCCCAGTCACCCTCTCGCACATACACCTCTGTGAGTAGGATTCCCAGACCCTTGTTTCCCAGTTTCCATAGGGCACCCCCGGTAGCAGCACCGCCACCAATAACACAGAGGCCACCCAATCATGCCGATGACATTGCAGAGTATAGGAGGGAGTACATAGCATTGGGTCGTGACTTCCATCAGGACATGACCTTAGTCGAGTACTGTGGACTCAGACTCAGGAACCGCCCCAGAGAGCCACAGAGGGGAGGACCACAACAACAGCAGGGGCATAACCTCGACTTCATCCAAAAAGTTGGGAAACTCACTATCCCTTCTTTTGACGGATCATCCAAATACATAGCCAGAGCTTGGGTATAGAAGCTAGACATGTATTACAAGCTCAACCAGATGACCAAGACAGAGGCCATCAGTTTCGTGACCTTACACTTGGAGGGTGAGGCACACGAGTGGTGGTATCATGGACTAGTGACATTGGGTCACAGTTGCATAACCTCCTATAGGGAGTTTACAGATAGGCTCATGGATAGGTTTGACAGGAAGGATCCCGAGATACACTTCAGGGATCTAGCCTAGTTGAGAAAAACTGGCACAACAAAGGCGTTCATTACAGAGTTTTAGTGGGTAGCCATGGCAGTGACAGATATATTAGAACCCAGGCTGATCATGCTATTCACAGAAGGACTCACAGAGCCTTTAAGAGGATGGGTGAAGGCATATAGGCCTCCCACTTTGCAAGATGCCATCCGTCGCACTCGAGATATGGTAGATTCAGTGCCAAAAAATAAAACTTTCTCCAAACCATTTGTGCCCCAGAGAGATCAAGACAGGAAGCCATTCCAGAGAGAATGGAAGGGAAAGGAGAAGTTGGATGAGGAGACTAGGCGAGAAATTATGAAGAAGAAGCTTTGCTTCAGCTGCAAAGATCATTGGGTCCCAGGCCACAGGTGCATGGGCAAGGGAGAGATTCATTATATTGAGGTAGCAACAGACAGTGTGGACAGTGAGGAGGAGCAAGACAATGGCTCCACTAGTTCATAGGAGGAGTCATCACCAATAGAGGAGCAACTTCCCCGTAGACCACCGACACCAGAAGGAGCCCATCCTCCAGTAGTCCCACAACCGCCAAAGCAGGCTAACAGGAAGAAACAAGCAAAGGGAGGAGTCATAGCGACCCTTTCCGGTGTTCCCAGGTATGATACCCTCCGTATCAGAGGGATTATTCAGGGGCAACGGGCAATCGCTCTGATAGATGGTGGAGCCACCCACAACTTCATCGATGCTTCACTAGTATCGAGACGGGCACTTCAGATAGAGGAGTTTGAAGGGTTTGATGTTGCGTTAGCAGATGGCCACACAGTGGAGTGTCTAGACAGAATTCCAAACTTAGAGATGAAGTTAGGCAACTACACCGTGAGAGACACATTTTATGTGGTTGACCTATCGGACACAGATGTGGTGTTAGGAGTTCAGTGGATGATTAC
>CBVK0100262364.1:11916-31756 GCA_900067695.1 Picea abies
GGGATTCAGAGATCAGGATGGGAAGAAGGTTGTTCTAAGAGGTATGTCAATAGGAGCACCCAGGACAGTTTCATCCAAGAGGATGGAGAGGATATTTATACATGGGGAGGTAGCATATGCCGCATAATTCTTGATCACTACTCAAAAGGATTTAGAAGGTCGACAACAATACCACACAGAGATCAAGAATTTATTGGGACGACATTAGCAGGTCTTTGAGGCAATCCCACCAGGGAGACCACCTGACAGGGGGTTTGAGCACACCATTGAGTTAGAGGAGGGGGCCAAAACTATGATCACCCCCCCCCCTATCGTCAAGAAGGCAATCAAGGAATTGTTAGTGATGGGACACATCAGACCGAGCAGCAACCCATTTGCTTCTTAAGTTGTCTTAGTTCTAAAGAAGGATGGCACCATGAGGATGTGCATTGATTACCGAGCCTTGAATAAGAAAACCATAAAAAATCGGTACCCTATCCCACGCATTGAAGAGTTGATGGATGAACTGTATGGGGCATTTTTCTTCTCAAAAATTGATCTATGCTCTGGATATCACCAGATTAGCATCCGAGAGCAGGACATAGAGAAGACAACATTTCGATGTCATTTTGGACACATTGAGTTCCTAGTTATGCCATTTGGGCTAACCAATGCACCCGCTACATTCCAGTCTTGCATGAACCATATATTCAGGGATCAGTTAAGGAAATCAGTATTGGTTTTCTTCGACGACATATTGATCTATAGTCGGCCATGGCAAGAGCATATGAGGCACCTGGATGAGGTATTGAGCATCATGAAGGCACAGTTATTATATGCCAAAGAGTCCAAGTGTGAGTTCGATATGACAAAGCTACTTTACTTAGGCCACATCATTAGTGCACAGGGGGTACAGGTGCACCAAGAGAAGATCAGGGCCATTCTAGATTGGTCGATGCTCAAGAATGTGACAGAATTGAGGAGCTTCTTTGGGTTGTGCAACTATTACAGGTGGTTCGTCCAGGGTTTTTCTCATCTTGGAGCACCGCTGACATATCTTACCAAGCATGGCGCCTTCATATGGATCGAGAAATCACAGGAAGCCTTTGATCACATGAAGGAAGTCATGAGCACTTTTCTAGTGTTGGCACTACTAGACTTCACCCTGCCATTTGTACTAGAGTGCGACGCATCCGACAAAGGGATCGGTGCAGTTTTGATGCAGGGAGGACACCCCATTGTATTCGAGAGTTGAAAGCTTAGTCAACCTGAGAGGTTGTACTCCATTTATGACAAGGAAATGTTGGCAATCATGCATTCCTTGACCAAGTTCAGACAATATTTGGTGGGCAACAAATTCATGGTCAAGACCGATCACAACAGTTTGAAGTATTTCCTTGAGCAGAAGGACCTCAGTGAACGCCAACAGAAATAGGTGACGAAGGTACATGCATTCAACTTTGACATAGAGTATGTCAAGGGGAAGAAGAACATTGTGGCTGATGCACTATCGAGGAGACCTGTGGCATGTTCTTTGATGGAGATTTCAGTAGATTAGAAATCCCACTTGTTAGTGGAATATTCCAAGAACAAGTTCACTTGTGAGGTGATGGATGGGTAGATATAGGATGACTGATATAGGGTCATTGACGATGTCATATTTTACAAGGATAGAGTCTACTTGGTGCCAGATTCATAGCTTAAGAAGAAAATCCTCACCGCAGTTCATGATTCACCTCTGGCAAGCCATCAAGGGTTTTTCAAAACCTACAGACAAATCTGAGAGAGGTTCTCATGGAAGGGCCTCAAACAAGATGTTATGAGATACATCAGTGACTGTGTGACTTTCCAGCAGAACAAGTCAGAGTATGCTCTTCCAGCAGGGCTACTTCAACCACTCCCCATTCCAGAGTAGAAATGGGAGAGTATATCTATGGACTTCATCATCGGTCTACCCAAGGTCCAGGGTAAGGACTGCATCTATGTAGTGGTCGATAGATTGACCAAGTTTGCTCACTTCTATGCCATACCGACAGAGTATAGCGCAGTTCAGGTAGCCGAGATTTTCTTCAGGGAGGTCTTTAGACTTCATGGGTTGCCGAAGAACATCGTCAGTGACAGGGACAGTTGGTTCATAGGGACATTTTGGAGAGAGTTGTTTTGGTTGGTGGGGACAGAGTTGACACCTAGCACTAGCTATCACCCTCAGACAGATGGGCAGATAGAGATTGTCAACAAGTGGGTTGAAGGGTATTTGAGGAACTATTTAGGATGACAACAGAGAATGTGGGTAAAGTGGTTACATTTAGGGGAACATTGCTACAACACCACCTTCCACATGTCCATTGGTATGACACCCTTCCGAGCATTATAAAGATATGATGCTCCCACTTTGGTAGACTTGGTCTTCAGGGAGAGTATAGCTCCCAAGGCCAAGGATTGGATCATAGAGAGTCAGGAGATTCTCAAATTGTTGAAAGAGAACTTGCAGACGGCCCAAAACCGACAGAAGATAAGCGCGGACAGGCACAGGATAAAGCGCAGCTTTGAGGTTGGAGATTTGGTTTTCTTGAGACTCCAACCCTACAGACAGTCATCTCTGAAGAAGAGTGGAGCCGAAAAGCTCAAGCCTAGATTTTATGGTCCCTACAAGATCATGCGCCAAGTAGGCGAGGTTGCTTACGAGCTAGAGCTTCCAAAGGAGTGCAAGATTCATAACGTGTTCCACGTGTCTTGCCTCAAAAAGGCAGTGGGACAATTCATTAACACATCAGAGGAGCTCCCCCCGTTGGATGAGGAGGGACAATTGGAGTTAGTTCTGGAGGAGGTTTTGGAATTCCGAGAGCGGAAACTAAGGAGCAGGGTCATCAGAGAGTGTTTGATTAGATGGAGAGGGCTTCCATTAGAGGATGCTACTTGGGAGAGCGAGCAGGTGTTGCAGCACCCTGGAATGGTATTGCTTGAGGACAAGCAATTTCGGGAAGGGAGGAATGTAATGTCCCTTTCCAAATCGGAGCTCCAGAAGAGGAGGCTTAATGGTCTAAACCACCCCGTTAGACTATAGCCAGGGCCAAAGAGGGGTAAACAGGGTTACTAGAGGTCACTCCAGTCATAGGTGTTATATTCAGAAAGTGACATTGAGCTAACAAGAGTTAAAAATGCTTTACTAGAGGTCACCCCAGTCACATGTGTTATATTCGGAAAGTGACATTGAGCTAACAAGAGTTAACAACGCCTTACTAGAGGTCACCCCAGTCATAGGTGTTATATTCATAATGTGACATTGAGCTAACAAGAGTTAACAACGCTTTTAAGTCATTATGAGCTAAAAATAGAAGTCAACAGTGAATTAGGGTTTCAACAGTGATTTAGGGTTTCAACATGATTTAGGGTTTTGGAAAACTATAAAGGAAGGGTCAGCGACCTAATTCATTATTATGCAAATTATGACTTGTCATTGAGGAGAAGAGGTGCATCTCAGGAGAGATAGTTCAATGTATTCCAGGAGGAAGACACCAGTTGGTTGATTTCGGTGTTGAAAGACACACTCTAGTCACCGGGAAGATCATCTAGGTCTTCCATCATTCTTTAGTACTCCCATATTCTGGGTATTATCTTTTAGTTGCTTATTTGTATTCCGGCTAAGATCCTTTTGTCTTTTGATCTAGCCGAGTTTTGTTATTCATTCACAGTTGCTTATTTATATTCCGGCTAAGATCCTTTGTATGTTGATCTAGTCGAGTATTGTCAATATTTAGCCGCATTCGACCATTTTTGTAATCCACAAAGATATCATAATACAAACTTGTAGTCCTTTGTCGCATTTATTATTTGTATGATCATTTATATGTTGCAAACCTTTGATCCTACACACACATTAGCAACGTTTCCTAGACTAGCCAAGTCAGGAACTTTACAATGATGTAAATACCAAAATTGTTATCACCACAATTTATATAATGCTTTTCCATCTTCCCTTCCTATTCCTTATGCTGGGACAAAATTATTCTTTTGTGGTAATAATTACATGATTACTAAGCCTAAAATAAATGTTAAAAGTCTTGGGTTGTTCATCCTTTCAATCCTCCCAAATATTCAGTAGCACTTATGTCATTTTGTGGTTCTCTTTATGCTTAGTTTGATTACTTGAACATTTTTAAATACAAACATATCATTTCCATGTATAGTATGTGCATTCCTCCCTCTATGGTCAAGGATACAATAGGTGATATAGAAAATTTACCTGGAAAACTTCCATATTCTATTTTTTGGAAACTTTGGATGCCAAATCAACCATGTTTCATCCTAAATTGACAAGCCTATTTTCTTCTATTTATTCAATTGAGAGTAATAGTGAACCAAATAATGATATCAATACTACCCAAAACATGTTTACTAAGAGATCCAAAACAATGTATAATTTGAAAGAAAAAATATCCAAGTACACACTAAGGTTGATTAAATTATTGGAGGGTACTAATGACTTCTATATTCTTGTCCATCTGCGATGTAAATACCAAACTTGTTATAGCCCCACTTTCTATAGTGATTTTCCATATTCCCTTCCTATGCCTAATGTTGGGACAAAATTATTATTTTGTGGTAATAATTGCATGATTACTAGGTCTAAAATAAATGCTAAAAATATTGGGTTGTATATCCTTTCACATGTATTCATTCCTCCCAAATAGCCAGTAGCACTTATGTCATTTTGTTGTTCTCTTTATACTTAGTCTGATTACTTAAATATTGTTAAATGCAAATATATTATTTGCATGAACAATTATTCTTCTAGAAACATTAATAGGAAGAATTTATTATATATTGATGGTCATTTATGCATGCATGGGGACATTGCAGGGTTCATAAATAGCTATAGGTGCTCATTGTTCAATGAATTTTTTTTTAATGAATGCATGTATAGTTTGTATCTTTCTAATGAGTTGTTAATAAAATATAACTTTCAAATACTACAAACTACTCTTTATAGGTGGATTTCATTGGGACTACGTTTAGATGTTCCCATGAGGTGTAAGAAAAAGATCATTGAGTAATTCTATTTTTGGATTTTCAATGTAACTATTGTAAATGTATTCCTTAATTCAACTATTATTTTATGAAGTGATTGGTTGCATGTGTGCTATTGGGGAAAAAATCCATGCTTCCAACAATTATTTGGCCTAATGTTTGAACATACTAAATGCATTGTGTTTACTAACATCATTGATATAAAACTCAATATTTTTGCAATCAAGATTCTAATAATAAGTGACCAATATACCATCTACGTCTTCACCTCACTATGATGTAAAATTGAGAGAAAGTTGTTACATGCATTCCATTGTAACGTACCCAACCACCCAAAGATCAGGCCAAGCTACTTCAAAACTCACTTTTGGAGCTGAATTCAAAATTTTGATAACATTTAATAAATAAAGAATCATAAAAGACTCACATGCAATAATCAACATTGATGCTACAACATAAAAGTATACTTAATCATTTCATGTACAAAATTATCAACAACAGGAATAAAACAAACACATATCTCATAGATAATAATAAATACACAGCAGAATATACATTATACAGAAAACACATAGAGCACTTATCATTAATTGAATCATCCACCAACTGGCTACAGACCAAGGATATTCCTCCCAATCGTAAAAATTATTGTTACAAATCTCAACAACAGGTCACCCCTGAGTTATGGATATGAATCCACAAGGACAGGTCCTAGGCCAAATCTAAAAACACACCAATTAGCTAAAAATCTCTCATGTTTTCCCAACCACACAATAATCATAATTTCCATCTCTCTTTCCCCTTCATCTTGCAAAACCCAAATAAATAAACCCCTTTCTCTACCATGCAGTCCCTTGGGATGTTCCATTTATCTCTAGGGTTCCAGTGATACTAGTCAAGAAATCTCCATGCCAAAAACTCCAAGTATTCTCAGTTGTAGAAATTTCTCTCAGAACTACCATTAATCTCATGCACACCTGAATCCATTCCCTCCTCGAATGATTAGAAATTTCTCACAACCATTTAGCAATGGTTGTCTACCTCAAGCCATTCGTTTCCATGCCCAAACCAAGAGAATACAAATGAACAAGAACGGATGACCAAGAACCCCAAGGAAAGAGTGTGAAAGTGAATGAGTGAACCCCCAAATATCCCAAAGAGGGGTTTATATAGTCACTTGGAAATCAATAACCACATGGAATTCCGAAGAATCTCATGTAACCACGTTTCTAAATTAACACCAAAATGGGTAAATAAAATATAATAAAAATACTTAGCCCCTTTATCCCCCTCTCTCATCGAATCATAGCCTCCTATATCTTGTCCTTTCCCGTCTTGAAGACAATGATGTATTTTATTAATATATATAGATGTATTACATTTATAGGAACTCTGGACCTTTCAAAATTATCAACTCAGTAGCGTAAGTCATATTTACATAATGAATTCTAGTTCATAGGGGTTAAAATCGAGGTGTTAAATCCAACAAGAGTAGCTGAGGGATGATCCTCATATCACTAGTACCTTATTTGGAAGCCTAAATTATACTTACACCACTCGTCTCTTTCGAAATGGGTGAAGATGTACCCAAATACGGACAACATTGTTGATGTACAAATTGAAACCAACTTATGATATGTCAAACATGTGTGTCCTAACACTACAGAGGTAACTGACGATTAAGTCCCTTGTATTTTAACAAATCCTATCACACAATCAACAATGAAAAGTGGGTTCATGCATTCTTATTGGCAATGTACATTTATATTGTCCACTAATTGTAGGTTACTCAAAGATAAGGTACTTCCAAGTGATAACATCCTCCCTTACAACTAGGAAGAGGAAGACCAATTTTTTAAATACTTGGGTGTTAATTACATGTCACATAATGATTCATAAAATATTTGCATTGTACATAAATTCAAATGTGAGGACAAATAGATATGTCTAGAATGTGGGCATGATGGGTATCATAAATAAAATAACAAGGGTAAGGTACATGGTATTTCTCATAAATTATTTAGCAAAATGCATATAATTACAAGGATTCAAAGACTCTTTCATTGCAAATAATTAGCCACGTTGTAGGCATATCATGCCTTGAAAAAATATGAGCGAGGAGTTATGTGGATCCTTGTAGATTTGATAGCCATGAAGCATATAGAGGGTATATGAACTCATAAATTCAAGGATGAAGTATGAATCCTTTTATTAAGAATAATGATGGATGGAGTTAACCTGCATACCCTCCAAAACACCATCTATTCCATTTGTCCAGTGATAGTGATCAATAACAATATCTGCCCATGGTTGTTCATGAAGAATGAACATATTATGTTGAATATTATAGTCCTTGTGAGAAGACAAGTGAAAATAATGGATTTATACCTCCAACCATTGGTTGATGAATTGAAGAAATTATGGGAAGGGATGTACATGCATACAATGTATCAATACCCATCCAAGAAGAGAGGTTGTCTACCTTGTATAACATATGTACCTACAACATGCACTACTATGTAGGATTAGGAGTTTGTTCTAGTAAGAATGTTGATTAATTTGTTTATATCTGTAACTTTATTTCACACATTTGATTTGATGCAATTGTCTTATTTGATGATAAAGTGTTTCATAAACAATAACATTGTAGTTGTTGTAACAAAACGATATCATGGATTTAAATGTTTTGTACCTTTCATAAAATCTAGGTAGTCAAACTACCTACCAAATTTGGTGTATTATTTTTCAAGGTTATTCCTTCTAGAAGAAAACCCTTATGGAAGAGTAGAATTTGATTTCGATGGTTAACTAGAGGAAACATAGAGACTTGATATATTTTCATTGACAAAGATTCTTGGGGAATATGACATAGAGAAGGTGGAGGATACTAAATTGTTTTATTCAAATGGAGGACCTATATTGAACGATCCTTAATTTTTTGAAACCTATGTCAAGAAAATTCCCATTGGAATGAAAATGAAATTTTCATTTTATGAGCTTCCTTATTAGGATAATCTTAAAATTTCCCACTCACTAGGTCTTATGCACATATTAAAAAATGTTTCATCTTCTTTCTGGAGGAACATATCATCGAAAAAAGGTGACACATTGGGTGTTAAGAGGGATATTATTTTTTCAAATAGTAAAAATGAATATTGACCAAGAAAAAAAATTAGTGGAGGGGTTGGTCCCTCTTTCTCTTTCATTAAAGGTGATGTCCAAGAGATTTTGAAAAAAACATTATATTTTTATGGTGAAGGATCCTATATTGGGTATGAAGGTTCCTTCTTTATAGAAATCAACTCTATAATGCTAATTCACTGTATATGAACATTTGTTGAGGTTGAAATCACATGAATAAATAAACCTTATAAGGGTATGTATGTCGATTACCTGTTTTTTTTTTTTGCATTTTGCAGTGTATAATATAATATGCTATGGACTCATAATTTTATGGAAATTAATTTGGATGTCTTTATTTTGTAGCACCATTATCCTATGTTCATAAATGGTTGTGTGAATGATGAATTCCATAGGGACTTGTGACACACCATATCTAAAGTATTTTTATTTGTGTGTCTCATTACATTAAAGGAGATTCATATGGCTAGAATTCCATGGTGGTATCAAAAGATAGATGAGAATATTTGTATGCATGAGAAGCAACTATCAATGAGTTTCATGGAATTTAAATTCAATCTTCTCATTCACCTAGCTCATGAGGTTGGATTAATTTGGGCAATCTCACACTATTGAATGTTATTATTCGATAGGTACACGAAACAGTTCAAGGGGTTTGTTTGACAAAGTGAAAATATTGAGGGGTCTATGGTGGAGGGGTACATGATATGTGAGTCATTCTATTATTCTAGTAAGTACATTGTTGCAATCTAGGTAAAAGTAAGGGATTATTACTCGTAGTTCATTACATAAGAAAGCATAGAATCACATGCTCGTACATATAGACAAAGACATACACAAAGTAGTGGAGGCCCAAAGAACAACACTTTATTATATATAGATGTGTCAATACAATAGAACATAGACACTTTATCTGATACATGATTATCTATTTATACTTACATATTCAGTTACCAAACATTTGTAACTACTTAACTACATGGGTTGGTCGGTTAGTTGAGACTTCAACTGACTTATACTTTCGACTTCAACATTCAACCGACTATTTCTTAGTTTATTGTCGGGTCTAGTTGACAGAGTCGACTATCCATTGCAACATACATCAATCAAATTAATGAATCACTAGGAAAAATGGCTTGGGATGATGGGCCAAGGAGGCCACCTAGAGGAATGCCCACCTAGGGCGCACAAGTCAATCACCTAGGTGCAACACTTCTTCACCTTCCGATGATCAATTAAATTTAGGTAAAATAAATGGTTCCCTTGGGATATAAGGTGAACCGAGACTAAAATAAAGCATTCTTACCTTTTCTTCTGAAGCTATGTGTCTTGGTTGTTTTCTTTTCTGAGTTTGCATTTTACATTCACGACAATTTCATTTTTAGGGTTTTCTGAAGAATAACCAGTGCACTTTCATTCATGGTTTCCTCCTGGTGACTTTGTTTTCCATGATTCCACCTCTGAGAGAAATATTATCTCATTATATACCACTCTTTCAGGGAGAAAATCATTTCCTTCAAGTTTTATGAGGAAGAAGGGAGGGCGCACCAACTGGGATTTGTGCCCTTGTTGGTTTCTTCTTTGTGGGAATGAAGTGAGTGTGCCCTCTTCCATGGTTGCACTGGGATTCTCCCACTAATCACCGGAGGTTGATATGAGATCGAAAAAACCTCTTGGCCACTCTCTGTTCACCCTGGTCTGAATCCCCATTTGTTTGGTTACCCAAACTAATGGTGTGCCCCTGTTTAGATTTGCACCCCTGAGGAGAGTTTTTGGTCAGAAGCCGAGCTATGGATTGCATGGTCACCATCTCTTGTAGATTTCCTTCTTGGGTATATCAATTGGTATCAGAGCCTCAATGTCCATGGAAAATCTTTCAATCTTGAAGATTGAGCCAAAATGTTTTGGGGGGTTTTCATGAAATAATCCAGATTTTTCCCATTCCAGGGTTTCCATTTTATGCAAGAAGTTCCAAAGATCTCATAATCCCCAAGGGAACCCACATCTCCATTATCACAGAGAGGAGCTCCACAGATCTAAAACAATAAATATCTCTCCCTCTAGACCAGTTCAAGATCCGTTGCCTTAGGGTTTTGATTCCTCTGTTCAACATTGCAACCTAGGGGTGCCTTTTCTATTTAGATGGCCTCACAATGCCTCCATGCAAAGATCCTTTGTAATTCAACTCATCTTCCAACACATCAAATCTTGTCCAAGATCTTTCCTCCATCCTCAATGACCTACTCAAAATGCAACAACAAAACAATCCAGATCCATTCTGGTTGGACACTTGAATCCAACTACCCAAATTTACTGGGAAAATGAATGGTGAAATGGTGGATTCTTGGATCCGTAGCCTATCCACCTATTTCAATACATGTCCATGCCTTACAGAGGAAAGAAAACTCTAGATTTCGCCTTGCAATTAGAACGACTGGCACAAACTTTGTGGGATACAGAGCAAGAGAAGACCACATTTGTGATAGAGATTAGGGATGCTCCAGAATCCTCTACTTCACAACCCATCAAAACCTAGGCTCAACTTTTCGAAGCTTTGAGAAATCGCTTCCACCCACCTGGGTATGTGCAATCCTTATGGATCAAATGGCACCAACTTCGACAACTCCCTTCACAAGGAGTGCAAGGCTACATAGACTTCTTCTACAAGATGTGCCTCTTACTTCATGTTCCAGAATTGGAAGAGGTACTCATATTAAAATTTGTGGTTGGTTTATTAATTCAATTCCGTCGAGACGTAGAGTTGTTTGAAAATTCAACTTTAGATAAAAAATTTCAGATATCTTTGGCTTTAGAAAGGAAAGTCTCTACTAGAGGTCGTATTCCTGTTTCCACCTCCTTAGACTCAAAACCCCACACCCAATACAACTACAAGGACACCCTGGTGCTTATTCCACAAAACTACTTCACACAATTCCTCAGATTGTCGAATCCTCCAAAATCTAAAAACCAACAAAACTCTACTCATTGAGCTCATTACGCCTTCCAAAGTAGAAGATACCAAAGAAGTTCCTCTGGACAATCCCACAGAATTATATCCCTCACTGATTCTAATGACCTAGGAAGATTTGAATGCATCCACCCAACCCCTCTTCACCCATAACTGCCAAATCAAAAATGCCTTGGCTTTACTAATTATGGACAATGGAAGCCGAAAAAATTTGGTGTCTCAATCCCTTGTCAACCACCTTAATCTTGTCACCACTCCACATCTACAACCCTATCAACTCATATGGGTCTAAAAGGATTTCCCTCACCTCCTAGTTTCCAAGCGTTGTCTGGTCACTTTCGCCATAGGCCAATTCAAAGATATTGTTCTATGTGATGTCTCCCCCTTGGATTGTGTGGATTTTCTGCTCGGTATCCCATATCAAACCCAAAGAAATGCTATCTATCTAGCCAAATCTCGCCAGTAAAAAATTACCAAAGAATGCCACACTTATATCTTAACTGCAACAAAACCCAAACCCCCTTCTACCAAAGAAACAATCCCACATGTAGACTTAAACCAATGTGTCTCTCTCTGTTTGGTGCACCCAATAACACCAAAAAATACAACACACACTGTTCCTGAAACTATGAATCCCCTCCTCCATGAGTTCACATAGGTATTTCAACCTCTGGAAGGACTTCCCCACTCCCACCACATTGACCATTCCATTCATCTCATCCCCAAATCTTCCTTACCTAACACCCCTACTTACCGATTGGTCCCAACAGAAATAGAGTAAATGGAAAGACAACTGACCGACCTCATCAACTCTATCCACATCCAACCATCATCTTCTATTTGTGCTCATGCCATCTTTGTCATCCCTAAACGAGATACCTCAGAAATGCACCTTGTCACTGATTAACGAGCCCTGAAAAAAGCCACAATAAAAAACCATTACCCCCTTCCCTGGATTGAGGAACGAATCGACACCCTCCAAGGAGATAAGTGGTTTACTAAATTGGATTTGACATCCGGATACCATCAAGTTCGAATGAACCCAGATGATGTTTGGAAAATAGTGTTCAAGACCAAATTTGGTCTTTTTGAGTGGAAAGTCTTGCCTTTCGGTCTCACCAACGCCCCAACCACTTTCATGACACTCATCAATGACATATTCAAAGCACATTTGGGTCGATTTGTGGTCATATACTTAGATGACATTCTCATCTTCAGTCGAACATGGGACACTCACATGCAACATGTCCAACAAGTTCTCCAAATTCTCCAAGAACACATGTTGCAAGTCAAAGAGAAGAAATCATATTTTGGTCAGAATTCAGTCCCCTATCTCAGCTTTGTGGTCAGCCCAGAGGGTATTCAACCATATCTATCCCACATCCAAGCATTGAAACAATGGCCTCTACCTTCTTCAGCTAAGGAGTTGAAAATATTTTTGGGTGGCATCAAATTCTATCATAAGTTCATTCCTCTTTTTCAAATCTTGCTCAACCTTTGCATCAACTCTCAAATACTTCTTCTACATTCATCTGGACCAAAGAAGAAACTACTCACTTTTCTTATCTCAAAGACGCCCTCTGCTCATCCCTTGTTTTATATCTGCCAGACCTCTCCCAACCCTTTGAGATTGAGTATGATGCCTCACAATATGCTATTGGTGCCATACTTAAACAGGGAGGACACCCCATTGCTTACCACTCTGAAACCCTGTCTAAGGCAAAGAAAAATTATAGTACCTATGACAATGAATTTTATAGTTTGGTGCAAGCACTCAAACAATGGGGGCATTATTTGTTGGGTAAAGAAACCATTCTACATACCGACCACCACCCTTTGATTTTCATCAACTATCAATTGAATATTGAGGAACAAAGACACCTTAAATGGGCCTCCTATATTAAAATATTTCACTTAGTCATTAGATACAATAAAGGCACTTCTAATAAAATGGTTGATTTGTTAAGTTGACCTCCCACTCCAGTTCTTTCCATTCTTGAGTACGTTGTGCTACTTATGACACATGGAAAGATCAATATCCTACTAACATCAAATTTCTATAGATTTGGGAAGCTTTGCAAAGCCCCAGAGTGATCAATCAGACCCCCTTCCTAGACTACACTATTCGAGGTGGGTGGCTATATAAGTTGAATTTGCTATGTGTTCCACACTCATAAGACCGCCTCTTGCTCGTCAAGGAAGTGCATGCTTCAACCTATGGGGGCCACGTAGGGACCACAAAGACCACCCAACATCTACAATGCCATTTTCATTGGCCTTCCATGCAGCCTCAAGTTGAAAAATTTATCAGAGCTTGTGCCTTATGCTCACAATCCAAGCCATCCAACCAGAAGCATGGGTTGTATCAACCACTTTCACTTCCTTCTTGGCCTTAGGATTCAATCTCAATGGACTTCCTAAGTGGACTTCCAACAACCCAAAAGAAACATGATGCAATCTAGGTAGTGGTATGCCTCTTCAGCAAAATGGCACTTTTTATCCCATGCACAAAGAATACTATAGCAGCACAAACAACATAACTCTATTTCTGCCATGTTTGGCCCCATTTTGGCCTCCCAAGAAATATCATCTCAGACAGAGATTCTCGCTTCCTCAGTACATTTTGGAAGACCGTATGGGCGCTATTGGGGTGCCACCTCAAGTTTTATATTGCATTCCATCCTCAAACAGATGGCCAAACATAGGTTATCAACAGAGTCTTGGTGCATGCTCTCTGAACTCACTTTGGGCGCAACAAATAATGGGACAATTACTTACACATTCTCTAGCATAGCTACAACAAGACAACACATTATTCTATAGACTTTTCAACTTTTGAAGTCTTCTTAGGCTTCCAACCATCATCTCCAACCGAGATCCCACTCACTTGGGATCCTCAAGGTACCTTCCATCAACAGCAGGAACAACTGTCAACTCAACGATTTCTCCAACAAATTTCACAATGCCATAGTGCAGTCACATCGGCGCTCAAAGTAGCCCAAGATCATGCCAAGCAGTGCCATGAAAAACAAAGAAACTTCATGGAATTTCAACCAAGGGATCAAGTTTGGTTACACTTGGATAAGAAGTGCTTCAAAGGCCACCATCACAAGATTCTGCCAATCGGATATGGTCCGTATACAATACTCGACAAGGTTAGAAAAAATGCATATAAGTTAGATTTTCCACCACAATTGGGAATCCACAATGTCATTAATGTAAATCACTTAAAGTTGTTTGAGCCTTCCCTCTTATAAGAACCAATCACCATCACTCATCTAGTGGACAACAGTCTTGATTTCCAACTCCCATTGGCCAATGACACTATACTTGACACTCGAAGTCGCTCTACAAGACACCAGACTTACACTTCATATCTGGTAGCCCACCAAGGCCAAACTCCAGCTCAAGAAAAGTGGATCACAACTGATGTATTGCACAACAAGTTTTTTCATGTTCTCATGGAAGTCGAGATGCTTCCAGATCTAAACAGGGAGGAATTGGGCCAAGGAGGCCACCTAGGGCAATGCCCACCTAGGGTGTACAAGTCAATCACCTAGGCACAACACTTCTTCACCTTTTGATGATGAATTAAATATATGTAAAATAAATGGTTCCCTTGGTATATAAGGTGAACCGAGACTAAAACAAAGCATTCTTACCTTTTCTTCTGAAGCTATGTGTCTTGGCTGTTTTCTTTTCTAAGTTTGCATTTTACATTCACGACAATTTCATTTTTAGGGTTTTTCGAAGAATAACCAGTGCACCTTCATTCATGGTTGCCTTATGGTGACTCTGTTTGCCATGTGTCCACCTCTAAGAGAAAGCTTATCTCATTATCTAGCCACTCTCTCAGGGAGAAAATCATTTCCTTCGAGTTTTCTGAGGCAGAATGGAGGGCACACCAACTGGGGTTTATGCCCTTGCTGGTTTCTTCTTTGTGGGAATGAAGTGAGTGTGCCCTCTTCCATGGTTGCACTGGGATTCTCCCACTAATCCCTAGAGGTCACTCTGATATCACCAAAACCTCTTGGCCACTCTTGGGTCACCCTGGTTTGGATCCCTATTTGCTTGGTCACCCAAACTAATGGTGCGCCCCTGTTCAAGTTTGCACCCCTGGGGAGAGTTTTTGGTGAGAATTCGAGCTATGGCTTGTGGTCACCTTCTCCTGTAGATCACCTTCTTGGGCAGATCAAATGACCAACAAGATGACGACAGATGAGAATGGAAGATACTTCAAATGAATGAAAAAGAGCGCATGATAAAAATTCCCTTATATTTTGTCAAATTTATACAGAGTAACTATTTACATTGAATTTCACAATATATATTGATCTCACACTATTCATTTTTATTTCATGAATACATCAATGAAATTTTAAAATCATGCCATCAATAAAAAAAAATCTTGACAACATGGAGGAAATGCAATGACTAGTTGCATTGTATGAAGAGAAGAGATGGAAATGGAAGTATTATAGGAAAGAATTTAGACAATTGAATGGTAGAAACATACCTTATCATGATAATTCAAAAGAAAATATGCCAATGATTTTTCCCAATAGTGGGGTGGCTAATGAAATCAAAGAGGAACATGGTGGATGTAGTCATTACCCACGTGGTGAAGAGGATGCACTAAACATAGGGATCATGTGCATCAACTCTTATTGATTTCTCTGTGTCTTGTTAAAATTATAATTCAAGTTTAAAATGTAACATCTATATGTTGTTTTTAATGCTTGGGTTATTCGACATATGGCACTATCATTTCTTCACATTTTTACAAGTTCATTTATTCACATATATGTGGGAATATGGACACCATTTCCACATTGAATATGTCTATGACGTACATGTGACACTAGTCAGTGGATTAGAAGTTGAGTTTGAATAATCTAGTCATTCTAGCCACCTTGATCGAAACATAATAAAGGGGAAGTTAGGTTATGTTGGAAAGATACAAGAGATCATATAAGTGGACTTATCATATGTTCAACATATTACTTTTAGGTGAAAGTGGTGGAATACTTTTGATTAGACTAATGTAAAGGAAGATCATGATATTGGGATAATAGGTATCAACTATAGAAGGATGTGAAATGACGCTAAGAAGCTCTAAACAATTTTATTTTAATTGAATGTGTCAGCGATCGATTGGTGGTTCATACTAAGACATGATCCAATATCAAAAGATATTTTTGAGAATAACGATGTTAAAATGCTAAGCAAGGAAGATAATCAACATGATGGCAATTAAGAATGATATGTACATGTTTTATTTCAACTGTTATATTGTGGATGTGTCATTTTATTATGATTATGTATAATTGAAAACTTATGTTTTTTAATTCATTTTATGATGTTGGATATGAAAAGTTAACATCCATTAAAACCATAAAATTGAAAATAATTCAAATTGTTTTATAAGATCCTAATTTATAGAAACAAGATCCTAATTTTAAAATATAAATAACGAAAACCATCCTTCCATTTTAATAACCTTATGACATGGATGTAATGGTACATTTTAGGAATGGAGTTTTTGTAATTCATAGTGTCATCCGTTTTCGAAGCTTTTTTTCTTTTAAATAATATTGTCAATAATCATATAAATGAATTTATTACTTACTAAAAATATTATAATTTTATTTAATGTTAATATTTATAACTACCTAAATTTGATAAATATATAAGAATCGAAAAAATAAGTAAATCATGATCGACAAAAATTACTAGACAACACACATGTTTAAAATACTGCTTAGTAGTAGTCAATTAATAGAAGATTTAATGAAACAAATTGAGTTCTAAAATTACCAAAATGTGAAAATACAATTGTTTTAGTGATCTCAAAAATATGTAAGATGTTGTTTTGAAAAATTAATATTAACAAATATTGAATTATTTACATCATTTAATAGAATATGTAAAAACTTAATCACATATCTTATTTATAATTGTTATTATTTATTTAATATGCATGATGTTACTACTATATAAAATTATTGGAGGAATAAATATTTTGTTAGATTCAACTATAATGTTTTTAATTTATTAAAATTAATGAAAACTTTATATATATATATATATATATATATATATATATATATATATATATATATATATATATATATATATATATATATATAATTTAATAAAAATTAATAATTTAAAATTTTAATGAAATTGCGAAATCATCAATTGAGTCATTTAATAAAGTTGGTAAAAAATCTTATAAATATATTATATTTTGATGTACAACAAAGAATTCACATTGAAAAATGGTTAAATATTATATAATGAAATTAACTAATTTTAATTAGAATTAAGCATTATATGGAATCTTTAATTTAAATGACTAATACATCTGAATTTTGATTTAAAAATAGAAAAAACCTTAATGACACTAATCATTAACATATAGAATACATTTTATAAATAAAAATAAATAAATCAACATCAACATGATATTAAACTTTATAATATACATGAAACGTCATTATCAAAATAAATAAATATTTTAGATATACATCTCAAATCTGTTAAATATGGAATGTCAAATTTGAATAAGGGATACAACACAAATTTGTGATTTAAAAATAGATAAATCATTAATGGTATAAATAATTTAGATAGATATAATATATTTTATAAATAAAACAACATCAAGATCAACACAGTATGAAAACGAAATAATATACATGAATGATAATATCAAAATAAATGTATATTCCAAATATAAATATAAAATATACATTGCTTAATATTCAAATATATACATGTGATCAATAATTTCTATAAGTTATGTTCTCCCTCAAAGCTAGAGGCATCAGTACCCTGCCCTTAGATCCATAGGAATCAATACCTTTTCCATATAAAAATGTACAATGTAATACTTGGTATATCTTTCGATCAAAATATATATCAGTTGATGTCATCATATCATCTATAGAATTAGTGAGTGGAACAATTGTTGGAACTACTCAATCAACTATGAGAGGATGAGACAATGGTTTATTGGCTCATGGATGAGAAGATGTTGGTCATTTGGCTCATGGAGGAGGAGATGTAGGTTGTTCAGTTTGTGGAGGAGGAGACAATGTTTGATTGGCGAGTGGAGGAGGAGATAATGGTCAATCGGCTCGTGGAGGAGGGTATGGTGGAGGTGGAGGAGGAAGAGGAGGTGGATGGTAGTGATCCATCAACTTATCGATTAGATTGACTCAATGAAACAATAAATCATCAGTAAATACATATCACATCGAAGGGTCACCCATATCAATACAATATCAAGGTTTCATATGATCATGCTAGCTTGTACAAGGACCACTCTATGGTGAGCCATCACTACACATAACTAATCTTCCCACTCCTAATGGAATATATGATCTAGCCTACATTGAAGACAATGTATCTATATCTAGGGTGGAACATCAACCTCAACCATCTCTCTCCTCATGTGATTGGGGAGGAACCTCTCCAACATATGTTGCAATATGTAAAAATTAATAGACAACAATAATTAAACAATTTAAAGAAAATGTTACAAAAAATTACATGTGCATTGAATAAGACAAAGAAATTCAACTAGATTAATCAAATCATAGTGATAATATTACCTATATCACCTGGTGCCTCATCCTATATAAATAGTATTTTCACACATCCTCACTAGTCCAACCCTACATAGGTACTGCACAAGATCCAATGTCTCATCATCCTCACTAACTAGAATCTACAATACCTTTCAACCAATGCTACATGATAACTTCAAGTAGACTCTATTGGAAAATATCTACCCCACATGTGCACATGCACATTAGTCATCGACCTAGGAGGGAACTAGTTGAATGTCACTCGAGTGGCTGGATTCATATCAAAAAATGAACAAAATAACTTTTATTTAATTGGGAAACCCATTCTCCCATAAAACACATGACAACAAAAATCGATAAAAAAACAAAATTTTTATAAAAAAATGGCATACTACCTAATAAATTTGGGCCTTTGAAATGAATAATCTAAAGAAGACAATAGAGGGAAACTAATGGGTTTCCTATCATAGGTGTAGTGTGCCACTTTCATGACCATAAGCGAGAGGAGACTCACCTCCTCTATATTGAATGCACCTAAGAACAACTAACCACCAATAACCTGGAAGTGACCAAGTCCAGTGATGTCCTCATTGACATATATTTAAATGTATGTGATCTGATCCTCTCTCAAAACACAAGATGGGAGATCAAGAATTAGGGAAAATCCTCCCCTCTCTTGGATTGGGTATAACAACATTCATTGCATGTTATTTTTTGACACATTGTTACATCAAATGTGGGAACACACTGGTGTGTATGTACAACCTAGGAGCATCGGAAAAATATCCATTAAAACCTCCTATTTCCCTCCTTCGATATAAAAGGCCAAGTAAGACATTTTTTTGTGTAAGTTCCACAAAAACATCTACTAAAAGGTATATCCTTATAGTAATGGAAAGTTATACTATATTTGTTTAAGGGATTAACATAATGAAAATGAATTTCTTTCATAAGAAAAATAGAAAAAAAATGTTAAAAAGTAATATTTTTTTATATGTATGTAAATAGAAACATGTCTCTATACATCTCTAATTTCAACATCTATGAGTATCTGTAACATATTCCGAAATTCATTACATGAAGACATTAAAATCAGAAAAAAAAAACATTAAATTTTATATCATTTATG
>CBVK0100262371.1:0-14630 GCA_900067695.1 Picea abies
GAGATCTACACTCTTTCCCTACACGACGCTCTTCCGATCTCACCCTCCTATGTATCTTTTATTACATGAGGACATGCAATGATTTGAGTATGGGGGAGATGTTGGATCACATAAATAACACCCTTTTATCTACCCACCGCCCCTTCCCCTCCTTCCTTATAACCCATCCAACACATAAAGAAAAAGGTAGTCGGATTGGAAAGTGTGGCTGGATCACCTCCTTTTCAAGGAGAGTTGATGTTTTTTGGGCATCTTGATTCGTTTGACACTGCATCTTAAAGGAAGCACATCTAAGCCAAGCTCGTATATGGAAGTATTCTTTTGGATCTTGATAGTGAAGTGAGACCATGAGCTTATCATCCCAATCTCCTAAAAAATAAGATCGTTTGTTTTATGGTATCATGCTCTAGTGCCCTTACAAAATGTTTGTTTCTAGGTTAGCCATATACTTCACATGTTCCTAGCAATTCACATGGTGTCATCATTTCATGTCATTTAGTCATTTTTTATTTGCTTTACCCTTTCATAATCATTCCCTTCATCACTCATATTTACAAATTTGTCCATTTCTACCCTATATGAGCTTCACATAACATATGTATACTAAAATGGTTGATTTCCCATGTTTTGATGATTACTTAGGGTAGATATTATGGTTTCCTAACTTACTTGTGAAATTTAGCATTTGTTGGCAATTCTGCAACTGTTGGCAATTATGTAGTTGATTGGCAGTTTTGGTAGTCAAACTTTCCACGTCATTTATGATCAGATGAAGAGGAATATTGAAAATATAATATATAGGTTTTGTGTAGAATAGGATCATTTAGGTGAGACACAAGGATATTCTGCAAAAAGTACAAAACAAGGGGCGTATGGTTGAGATTTCCAAAACTGGTCTAACGAGCCTATAATTTTGTAGCTAAATGGCTTGACCAAGTGGCGACCCATATCCATGAATTTGGGAACATGGATCTCATGGGATTTGATGATATTATCTTATTCAAACTATCTTAGATCAAATCCAAGATTTGGTGGTGAAAGATCCACATGTTTAGGATCTAGGATTTGTTAGTTGCAAATCCACTTGTTTAGGATTTGATTTCATCTTGTTGTAGCTCCTTTTCCTTTTGTGAAGGATAAGTTATAAGTATAAATATGAGAGGATATCATTCAAATGGATAGTTAAGGAGTTAGAGCGTAGAATTCCGTATTGAAGAGAAGAATCATTGTAATCATTTTTTATGCCGAAATAAAGAGCTTATCTTTGCAGATTAAGAGTTATTTGTTGTAGTATTTCTTGGAAGCATATTCCAAGAGAGTCATGGCCCCCTCTCTCTAGTATATTCTACCCAAATAGTTTCCTTTTCATGTCATTTCGGTAGTTGCTCATTTCATTCCATGTTCATTCCTTTATGATCTTTCATGCCTTTGAGTGATTTTTATTTCCAGTTTGATCAAGATACAAGAATTAGTCGAGCCATGAAGTAGCTAACTTATCACTTTAACAAATCACTTGTATCATTGAATCTAATTCTTGGAAGTGTCTTGTCAAGCAAAGAAATTTTGAATTCATCTTGCTTAGTCTAGAGTTCGTTGCCTACTCTTGTATATATTTTTCCATCATCTCACAAGTCTATGGACACTGGAATGATGAATTTAATGTAGCAGAGTTCGATCAATAGAACTAAATGATAGTACAGTTGTTCTAAGTGTCTAGATATTTGTTTCAATCAGCAATAACACTCTTTTTCCATACACCAATTCATATGGGGTGCAACGAATAGTAATCTTCCATGTTGTCTGGTAGGCCTAAAGAGCTTTAGGTAGTCTATCAACCCAGTCCTTGAGGTGTAGTCTAACAGTCTTGGTGATGATGGCCTCAAGGATTTTATTTTCCCCTTCTACCTAAACATTGTCCTGCATGTGATATGGTGTGATAACCATGTGTTTGATCTTGTGTTTTTCCATCAATTCTCTAATGATTGTTGAAGTGAATTGAGTTGCCCCATTAGTAGATATTTCTCGAGGTATCTCGAATCTAGTGAATATTTCTTCATGAAGAAATATCACTATTGCTTGTTATGTCGTGGCTAGGAATGCCTTGGCTTCCATCCATTTTGTGACATTATATGTGCACACCATGATGTAGGAATTATGGTGAGAAAGAGTATTGATCAGCCCTAAAAATTTCAGGGTCCATTTATCAAAGGGTTCCAATTCTAGTTGTGGTTGTAACAACATCTCGTCTGATTGCACTGGTATTCCCATGCGTTGGTAGCTACCACACCTTTTTACATAATTTTTGGTGTCTTTGAAGATAGTAAGCCAATAGTACCCTTGATGAAATACCTTGTACCCATTCCTTTTATCTACAAAGTGGCCCCCACATGGACCATCATGGAAAGCTTTCAAGATCTCATAGATCTTATCTTCTCGCACACATCTCTTGATGATGAGATATAATTCGGTGTAGAAGAGACAGTCATCAGTCCATGAGAACCTCCAGCTTTGTTTGATGATATTTTGTCACACCTTTGGAGATAAATGATGTGGAAGTATACCTGCATCCAAGTAATTAGAGATATTTGCGAACTAAAGAGATTTAGTAGAAACCATAAATAGGTGTTCATCGAGAAAATAATATTCTACAGGTAGCTCATTCTCGTTAGATGTAAGTCTTGAAAGAATATCATCCACTACATTATCCTTTCTCGGTTTATTCAATATTGTTATATGATACTACTGTAGTAGCAATAGCCACCTAGTTACCCTACCATTAGTGATAGGTTTATTCATTAAATACTTTATGGCAGCATGGTCAGTGTGCAATATAATTGGATATCTTGTGATGAAATGCCAAGATTTATTAATTGCATGTATTACCGCAAGAAACTATTTTTATGTTATCGTATAATTTAGTTATGTGGGTGAAATATTTTTTCCGATGTAGTAGATCGCATATGGATCATTTCCTTCTTGTTTTCCTTTAACAACTCCAATGGCAATGTCAGATGCATCCATAGAAATATGAAATGGGAGGGACCAATTGGTCCTTATTAAAATAGGAGCCTCAAACACCTTAGTTTTCATTCCTTCAAGTGCATGATGGCAGGTTTATGTCCACAAAAAATCAGAATCTTTGTTAATTAAAGCAAACAATGGACGAGAAATTCATGAGAAATTTTCAACAAAGAAACAGTAATAACCAACATATCCTAAGAAACTTCATACCTCTTTTTGCGAACATGGAGTCAGAACGTTTAATATTACCTTGATTTTTTTTGGGTCCATTTGGATGCCTTTATTTGATATGCGGTGCCCTAGTACAATGCCTTTAGTTAACATCATTGCACATTTCTCATTGTTGAGGGAAACATTCAATTCTTTATACTTTATCAATGTTTTCTCTAGATTTTCTAATGCCTCATCAAATTCATTACCATATGTCGTAAATTCATCCATATATATTTCCACATAATCATGAATTAAATCAGACAATATACCAATTATATCTCTTTTAAAGGTGGTAGGAGCATTACATAACCCGAATGGTAGAACACAATAGGAAAATGTCCCCCATGGAGAGGTAAAATTTGTTTTGTCTTGATCCTCGAGTGCGATTTGGATCTGGTTATACCCATTGAACCCATCGAGGAAAGAAAAGTATTTCTTCTTGCCAATGTATCCAGGACCTAGTCAATGAATGGTGGTGGGAAATGGTCTTTATGTTTTTCTTTGTTGAGTTCTCGATAGTCGACACAAATTTTCCATTTTCCATTTTTCTTTGGTACCATGACAAGAGGGGAGACCCATTGGTTGTCAAAAATTGGATACATAAAGTTGGCTATGAGTAATTTTTGTAGCTCTTCCTTAACTATGTCCTTTAGTGTCAAATTCATCTGTCACTGGGGTTGGAGGATGGGTCTAGATCCTTCTTTAATGTATATATGATGTGAGCATAAATCAGGATGGATTCCCTTCATGTTAGAGTAATGATTAATCCCAAGCGAAGGCATCACTATGCTTTTGTAGCACTTTAACTAGTCACTCTTTTGTTGTTCATTCAATCCATGGTTAATTTTCAAAGTTTTTCTAGGAATGATTTCTATAGTTTCTGTGAGGTACCTTTGATCTTTTTCAGGTGAGGACTCATGTTCTAAAGGTGGTATTCTTGTTGAGGCAAGAGAAACTTGTGTTTCTAGGTGCATGAGATGTTCAATAACATGTGAGTTGGGTGAGGAAGAAGAAGCTATGAAATCATTGATTTCATCATCCTATGTTTTCTCTCTGATGGATAGGTACTGATCTATAGAGAGGAATTGATGAGATTCTCCTTCTCCATCACTATATTCTCCATCAGCCGAGAGTGATTTTTCAAAATCTATGTTGAGTTTGGTGGGAGGATACAAGGTTAATTTCTTTGTATAGGTCTAGTGGTAAATGGACATGTTTCCTGACCTACAACTGATGTAAGCATCAACAGTGACCAGCCAATGCCTTCCCAAGATTAAAGGATACCCCCCCCAGAGAGTTTTTGGATTGTAGGATCATAAATTCAATGGGGTATTCCCATGAATCTATAGACATCAATACATATTCTAATATGCCCTCTATTTTGATAGTTGATATGTTAGCGAGCAAGAGTACGTTTGGGGTTTCCCTAAGACCGGTGAGTCATAAGGTTTCCATGGTGTCACAGGTCATAACATTAATGGCAGCACTGAGGTCGAATAATGTATTTCTAATGATTCTATTATTAATCTGCACATTAACTATTGGGTTGTCAGGGTCATAGTATCTAGCCGCAAGAACACCCCCCATCATTAAGTATGGCAGTTTACCCATAACATGGACAATTTAAGGGTCCTTCATTTTTCTACCAGGTTTCTTTAAGAAAAGTTCCCATACTGATTTCCAATATATATGTACATATTTTATGGCTTGGAAGAGTGGAATTTTAACACACACATTCTTGAGTTCCCCCAAAAATTCAAATTCATGTTGAGTAAGAGGTTTCTCTAGGTTTAATATTTCTAGATAGGGTGGGCTTTCAAGTTCAGGGTGGGAATTATAATCTTTTAAAGGTTCATGACATTGTTTATGTTCTAGCTCTTTATTATGGACATCCTCATTCAAATATTCAATATGAATACGAGGTTGTTCCTTGGTTAATGTCTTCCCAGATCGAAGATATGACTGTCTATCAAACAATTCACCACTGTTGTAAAAAATAAATCAACCTAACAAGTTGTGGCAACTATGCATACCCACGCATCAAATCGAATCGGGGTAGAGGCCTTCTCCATTAACAATACTGATTTATTAACATAAGGAGAGTGACTGTGTACTTTGAAAGTGCAATTGGCAATGTAGGGTTTATCATTATTATCACAAAGGCAGTAACTAAATGCAAAACCAACATGACTTCCATACAACCAATAGGGCGAGTCTATATTCAAAGTAATCGACCATACATTCAATCCACAATAACCCCTACCAACTTGACAGGTATGACAGTCTCCTCTATAAAACTCCAGATTGAAGGGTTAAGGGTCTACTCTATAGCCAACTCCAGGGGAACAAAGCCAACTCCTCATAATGGTGGAACCTTCGAGGCCCTTCAAAGGAGACATCATAACATTTGTGTAAGCTTGATTGTTATTGACTAACAATGCCTTGCAGGAGTGTCACTGTGGCAGAATTGATCCAACATTCTATCTTGACCAAACACTAAAAGATGATAAAGACAAAAATCGCAACAGAAGTAATAATGTAGAAATTAAAACGGCAGCAGTAAAAGACTCAATTGGAAACAGCAAGGAAAGAAAACTTAACTTAGAAGGAAGAAATCAAGGTACTGTAAGTGTATAAAAGAAGCACAAAAAAATGAAAGCACAGCTAGGCTACTAGTATACAGCAAAATCCAGATAGCATTAGAACTTTTCATGTTGGTTCCTCGCAATATTTCAAGCGAGGGTTGTTAGCGTTGTAGGGAAACAATTGGTCCCGTAAATATTTTAATATATAAGAGTTGGTATCCAAGACAAAATAAAATTGGAATGGACCGGTCACTTGGAAATATGATGTAATCAACAGTCCCTTGACACACACAATTATATCATCAAGATAGAGATGGAGATTGACAAATTCATCGAGAGTCATGTGCGTAGGTTTTTTAAAAGTAGTACCTGTATCAAGTAAGCTAAAAATACGGTATTTGTAAGTCATGGTATCGCAATTAGTAATGAAAGTGGTTTTGTGAACATTTTCCCCTTTTACTTTGATTCTCTTGTAACCAAACAGACTATCAACTAAGGGTCTTAACTGTGACTCTACAACCTATTGCAAAAACATTTCCATATTGAGAGGGGAAAAGGTACTTCTCATAATCGCTTCCCTGAAATTTCAAAGACTAATACAAGTTCTGATATTTTCAGTGGTCCTCGAGGACGATCCCCAAATTGAGACCCATTCAGGGTGGGCTGGAAAAAACATTCCATCCCTTAATAAATCTCTCAATTCCCTTTAAAAGGGTGCTTCTAGTGTAGAGTTAATAAGTTATTGTTTTTGCCTAGCTAGTTTCATAATATGTTGAACAAGACCAGGATCAAAACCATGAAGATCCTCATAAAACCAAGAAAAAACCTTTTTGGGTTCACCGAGTAACGCGGTGAACCTCATCTCTTCTTTACAAGAACATTGGACATTTATTTTAAAATTCGTTGAAGGTTCAAATGTCCTAATGTTCAGGAGGATGGTTTCAATCACCTTCTTCTGTAACTCCTCTTCTTCTTGTTTTTCTTTATTGCCTACAACACTCAAGGAAAAAGAACTCTCAACAGGAATCAAGCCCTCAGGAATCTTATTATCTTCTATAGATATAATATCCTCACGATTAAGAGGTCCATTTTGAATGACATCACAAATGCTTCCATCGTTAGGGATGGCCTCCCAAGATCCTTCATTTTTCAGAAAAACATGAACGATGTAGAGATTGAAAAGTACAATCGGGCCTGTGAGACAAAAGTTGTTGATTAAGAGAGGCTGCAAAGACAGCTAACCGATCAGCCATTGAATTCAACTCCTTCTTAACATAAGTGATGTTGAAAGATAAAAGGTTCAAGACAAGTGCCCAAACAGTTTGGGAGTATCGTTTCATCAGCTTGTCACTAGGAGATTATATCTTACGTATCAGGTTCACAACAAGCTCAGAATTTCCGAAAACTGAAAGGTGACTACAAGCAATATTAAGGGCGTTCTCAATGCCTAATAATAAAGATTATAATTCAATGGCATTGTTTGTACAAGCAAACTCCAACCTGTATGATAGATTATGAGTTTTTCTTGCAGGAGAAACCAAGATAATACCAGCCCCATTACCTTCACTAGAGCATGAACCATCAAAGTGTATATGCCATATATCATCATCTAAATCATTTTTTTCCAAAGGAATATTATCTTCTTCAGCAAATATGGAATACACTCCTAGGTCTTCTTCGATATAATTTATGCTACATTGCGGAACATTCTCTCTGTAGGGTGAAATTATTCCCTCTCTAAGGACTATAATATTCTTACCATTCTAAAGAACGGATAAATGTGTCTCGTCGAGCAAGAGGTATCCACCTATTAAGGCTTGCCAATCTCTCCCCAAGATAATTGAGTAATTGCTTACAGGTATATCAATCACCTGAATGCTGAGGGTTGTCCTTATCTCAGGATGAGCGCATAAAACCAGGGTTACATTCTTAATCTCACCTATGGTTGTTTGTTGTAGACTATTATAGGAGAGCATGCTTCTGGCATTTTTGTTTGTACAAGACAAGCCTAGCTCTTCCATAATAATCTTTGACGTGACACTTAGGCCTAAACCACCATCAATGAGGCAACAATGGGCAATCTTATCCATCATATTTATAGAAATATAAAAAGGGGGGGGTTTATAGGGTATCTAAATTTATGTACACCTACTTTATTTACAGAAGAATCCTCTTCGTCTACCTCTTCGGAAATATTGGCTACAACGGAAGATTTTCCTTCCATGAATTGTTTTAGATTCATCTATTGTTCAGGGACAGGAACCATGTCTAGGAGGGTTGCATATGCTTTGATGTTGGCCAATTGATTCAAGATATTGTATTTAGAAGAGGGAAGAGGGGGAGTGATTCTTTGAATCTCATGACTTTTAGGAACCTGGGGCGTAGCAGCAGTTGAGTATGAGCTCGGGATAGAATAAGTGCAGGGAGAATCAAATCTTCTCTTGGCGCATATGTTTTGTTACTAGTATTGATAACCATGACATCTTCTAGCTCTGTGAAATCTAGGACAGCGATAGTATCTTCTGTTCTTTTACCAAAGATATTATCTCTGACACTCTTCTTTACCTCACATGTGTTTTCTTCATGGTGTTCCTCGTGAATGTTACACCAACTCTGAGGCAGGATAGCCTTAGGCTAAAAATTGTTTTCAACCAGATTTATAAAGGGGAGTGCAGAAGAGGATGAAGCTCTAGGGGTAAGAGGGGAGACAGTACCCTTTCTCTCAAATGCTATCATACGATTGTTCATATCTTGAACTAGTTGTAAGAGAGTGGACATGTATGTTTGTCTAATTGATTCTCCCTGGGGAAGACCAGTTCGTTCAAGTTGTTCTTCATACTATAAGAAAGTATGCAAAGAAGAATTGAGATTATCAATGGCCTTTTTTTCAAGCCTATGATGGTAGGGAGAAGGCAATGCATTGTAGTAATGCATGAAAGCAGCTTGGTTCTGGGGGAGGATAAGTTCGGGGATTTGATTGTATAACTTGGTGAAACTCAAGTTGAAAGACTCGATGGATTCACCATCTTTATAAGTATCGTTATTGTATCCCCTTAACTTCTCAGCAGGGCTTTTGTATTTCCCATAAGTGGATCGGAACCAATATATTAACTCCTCCCAAGTAGACAGGGTCTTAGGAGGAATGTCAAAGAAGTCAACCACAGCCTTTCCTTCCAAGGAATTGACAAACAAGTGCATGGAGGTGTCATTGTCGTTGTCCCCTATGTTATGACAAGCATTTGAAAATGCCACTAGGTGTTCATTTGTACTAATAGTGTTATTTCCTGAAAACTTAGGTAAATGCTCTTTAAACTTTGGAAGTGGGCGAGTAGTAGGTGCTAGGTTAAGAGGAGAGGACACATGCCATAGTGTGGTTGTGGCATCTTCTTCGAACTGAAAAAGCCCATACTTTTTAATGACTTTGGTGGGGTTTGTAGTAGATTGGATAGGGATATGGTGGTTGTACAAGCTACCAATCACCAATGATGATGAAGATTGGGAATATGGAGCACTTCCAGTGCCACCAAAGCCACCACTATATGCCATCTTGCGGATGATAGATGAGGGAAAGAAAGATGAGCTGGATGAATCAGATAAATTTCTCCTTAGATTACTTTGTTGGGTAGATAACACAACATTTATTCTTCCTATTTCAGAAATAGAATTGATTTCGGGTGACAAGCCTCTTCTTCTTCTCGAAGCACGAGAGTCTAAGGACATGAAAGAAAGGCCAAAGATCGAAGAAACAAAGGTTTACTGCTGATTTATAGGTTGTCTACGTCTAGCCTCCAATTGTTCTTGAGCACTAATATCTCGTTCAATTGCTGCCCAAGAATGGTTAAGTTTGGCACGGGTATTGGCAGTGTCTAGAATGGTGTTAAACAGGTTCAAAGTAATGTTGGTTTGGTCTTGAAGACCGGGCTCGATATTGGGCTACCTTGCAACAGGAACATTCATTAATAGAAAAATAGTCAAAGAATCAATTTCAGAAAAGAAAGATGTATCGAGGAAAATCGAGTATAAAATTTTAACCAAAGAGATATCGAATATCTCCCCAGTATGGTCGCCAANNAGGAAAAGATATGAAATGATCTTACTCAATCATTTTCAGACTTTACTTGGCTAAAGAAAAGTAGACGGTAATATCACCCTATGTTTATAGCCAACAAAAATAGCATCCTAACTCACAAGTATTAATTACGAGTGCTTAGTCTAGTATTTTATCAACAAAATGCTTGCTGGAAATTCACTTTTTATGTAATTTTTTTAATATAACAGTTGCTAAAATAAATGTAAGAACAGAATTAAAGACACCAAGATGGTAATCAAGACAGATGAAACATAAAGAAATCCTTTATTTCATTCCAATTCACCAAAGAGTCATTTTCTTTACAAATCACATACAGAAATCTTAGAACAAAATCAAACTTAGACATCCCCGATGGAACATTCAAAAGGACCTCTGACAGAAAACCAAAACTGAACTCTAAAAGTTGGATTAGCTTGCCACAAATTGTTTCCCACTCGACTCTGCACAATAGCCTTTATCAGTCATGAAAACTAATTCACAAACAGACAAGTCTACAAAGACTATCAAAGATAGATCAACACCTCTGAAAAACAAGTGTCTAAATGATTTGATTTAGCCATGAATATTGTTTTCTACAATAAGACCCTACTATCATAAAAGAGAATTAGGCATGTTATGAATATATGAATGAATAAAAACTGAACTATCTCAACATAAACTCAAAGAGAAAACCTTAGCATGCTTCTGCTTCTATCCTCCTCTTGTTCCTCCCTTTCCATTTTCTTTTAACAAATTAGAATTGGTTGAAGTAGTTGAACCAACTCATTAGTTAAGTTAATTAAAATAATCAACTAACTTTAGTTAGGGGGAAGAGTAATAATTATAATAAAGGTCATAAATAAATAACAACTAGTAGGTGGGACCCCTTGTGACTCCCTTTAGTTCATAACAATCATAAAAATCATAACATAACCATTAGTTAAGAAAAACACACCTCCTTGTGTCTCTCGTCAACATATTCACTTCTGGCAATTTTAGCTCGTGAAATTTGAAATTATTTCAAAAATAATACTCATATATCCAAAATAACATATGTTCACCAAAGATCCCTGAAGTTGAACTGTCATGAAACCACAGATAAAATAAAAACTCAAAAGCCATATTTCTCGGTCTGCGATGCAACCCTTCCTTGGTTGTTGTTATCACCTCTTGATTTTCCTGAATTTTCCTTTTGCTGTGTAGAGCCTCGAATCCTAATCTCACTGATCACGTGAGAACAATCATCCCTCAAATGCATCCGGGAAGACACAGATTTGTCAGAGCCATTGGAGGGTGAGGAAGGTGCAGCAGTGGCTTTTCCTTTATCAAGGGCATGGTGGGCGTCAGTTTTCAATCTTTTGCTAGCATGGGAGGATCTCACTAGCGAGTGGTCAGGGGTAACTTAGGCAATGGGGTTAACAAGCAAGGGAGCGGGCAAGGACAAGTTGGGCGAGCCACAATGTTGGGAGACTGTCGGGTGGACAATCTCCTGCCATCCATCATTTTCAAGGACCTCGGGTTGTAACGAGACATGAGGAGGTACAGGGATACTAGGGGCTTGTGGGGCTTGGAAGGGAGGCCTTTTAGGCCTAGGTTGGAATATTCCCTGCCCAATCCAATTGGAGAATCCGGTATGAAACAATTGGCCAAGCTCTTTTGAATCAGCGTCAAAATGTATGGAGAACCTAGGCCTTCTTGGGCCTCGATTCCAATTACCTCTACCTCTGTTTCCTCAGCCATGGCTACCTTGACTGAAAAAACTCATCCTGCATGTGTGATCGATTGGAAAATAGTCTTTTAAATAACCATACATGACAACGCTTAAAAATATGAAATAGATTTGGCTCGGCAATGTATTAGACTCATGTAATCCAATCCATACAAATTGTTTTACTGTTTATCAATGAGCAGGGGGTGAAAAGGGTTATGGGAGATGCGAGGGGTTTGTATTGAGCGAAACATGATATCATGAGGGGGAAATAACATGGTTACTTCTCAATGACAACAATAAATTGTAAAGAAATCCAATAAAACCTCACTGCAATCCACACAAGACACTGCCACTTTCAACTACTTTAACACAGAAATTATCTTGACTGTAATCAATCTCAGAACAAGGAGTGAAAAAATGAATATGGGAGGTGACGGGATTTGTAATTAACAGAAAGTGAAATAATGGAAGTGAATAAGAACGATTATTGTTCATGAAATTAATTAAGTTATCCATAAGACATTCTGTGAAAGAAGATGCATCAACCATCAATCATTTGACCAAGTAATATTTTTTGTGCATTTAACTAGTTCATAGTTCATGATCAAATATCCAACACATTGCCATCACAAGATAGTAGGTATCCCACACAATCTGTAAAAGGAATTTTGTTCCCTTATTTGCATCTTATAACAATTTCCAAACAATAGCCATTCCACTCTGTTAACCACCAAAATCAACCACTGCCCATGCATTTCTTCAATCCACAATAATACTCAAAAGTCATGTTTTCAATTAACAATGAAGTCACTATTAGTGCAATCAGGCCCATTATTTAAATGCAATGATACTCGTTAAACATATGTAGGTAGTAACCAAAATAATCAAGACCAAATTGCAACACCTGAATTGACAATTAAACATACAACCCACAATCACCATTTAGACACAAGATATGCACAGGGTAATTTGATCATGCAAGTGTAACCCCATCACTGTGCAAGGCCAATCTAATGTGACTGTAAAACGTTGGGCCACCTATCCAACATGACTATCATCAACAACATTCTTGCTTTAACAAGTGATCGATTGCAACAAATAAACATGCTTAAAACTCTGTGGGTATCCATGAGTGTGAAAACCAAGCTTCCATACTACACACAGTGCACAGCCACCAAAATACCACGATGAAACATTTCCCCTTAACACAACAAACACACAGTCACAGCAATAACTCAACCCATCATGTTGAGCCATCGATTTAATATAATATTTATTTGATTTAGTCACACCCTGATCGACTATGTTGTGCAAACTTAGGTTTATACAATCAAACAAGCATAAGGATGTAGTGGATATATTCTCTATAGTCATTTGGCCCCAAAGAAAACCATAGTTACCATGCCCATTATTTCATTTTTCAAAAAACACCATACACACAACGCGACATGTGTGAGCAACATCAAGCATTTGTAACCAATGCCAGCTAGCATCCAAATAGTCATTAGTGAAAATACCAGTGATTGTGTATCAACCAAACAATTCGCCATTGTTGTAAAAAATCAAACAACCTAACAAGTTGTGGCAACTACGCATGCCCACGCATCAAATCGAGTCAAGGCAGAGGCCTTCTCCATTAACATTACTGAGTTATTAACATAAGGAGAGTGACTGTGTACTTTGAAAGTGCAATTGGCAATGTAGGGTTTATCATTATTATCACAGAGGCAATAACTAAATGCCAAACCAACATGACTTTCATAAGACCAACCGGGTGAGTCTGTATTCAAAGTAATCGACCATACATTCAATCCACAATAACCTATAGCAACCTGACAGGTACGACAGTCTCCTCTATAAAACTCCAGACTAGAGGGTTAAGGGTCTACTCTGTAGCCAACACTAGGGGAACAGAGCCAACTCCTCGTAATGGTGGAACCTTCGAGGCCAAAGGTGTGCACACACAGAGAGTCATGATTCATTCATGGAATGGTAACAATCCATGGCAAGGGGGCATAAAAAAAAGGTGAGGCTCACATTCGGCCTGGCAATTTTATTTAATGCACACGGGGTATAACCCTCGTGTTCCTCGTTTAAACTACCACAGTAGTGAGGTGAAGATAGGGTTGAGTTAAGAACAGAACACTCACTTCGTGGCCCTTAGTGGTGGAAACAACCAATGCCCAAGTGAACGAAACACAGTACCGCAAGAGACCTTCAACCATTAAACTGATAAAAGCCAAAGACTAGATTTAGTGAAAAATGCGCGAAGATAGCTATCCACCCAAGACCAAACAAAATCCCTCCAACTAAACCAGCAAGGATAGCATAGAGTTACCACCCAGAATGACCAATAACTTCTATGAATTCAATATCATGGCAGGAAGAACCATTCATTCAAGGACACAAATTTACCAGTTGCAATACTTAGGAAAACACAAACTAATACACCTGAGCCAATAATCATTTCATAACCAGATCAGAGTCACGAATGGCCAAAAAAAGAACATACCTGTAATCGAATTCCTTAAAACGCAAGTTGTCCGAGTGGTTCCTCTCTAATAAGAATTCGAAGCATAACGACAGCAGCAATATGGAACAATAGCCCGACTTGGGTGGCGGCTAAAGGGAGGGGTAAAGGTGACGTGTAGTAAATGCACGTTCCCTCCACCCACAATTCATTTAATCATCAATACATGCCAACCAACTCTTAATTAACACCATTAATTTAACTCTGTGTTGGAATCTGCACATATTACTTGCCAATTGTGCTCTCCACATCATATATCCAATTCCTTATTATATAACTCAAACAAAATCGCATAACCATTAACGCCCATTACCTTGTCAAATGAGCCACCAACATTCAATCTATCCAAATATACCATATGTATATCGACCACATAAGTCAATTAATCATAGCATAACCATTAGCACTATCACCTTGCCAAATGTTCCACCAACATTTCATACCATATGTGTATTAAACATATAATTCAATCACAATTGCATAACCATTTACTTGTTAGCT
>CBVK0100262377.1:0-21419 GCA_900067695.1 Picea abies
AAAGATATGACTCCAGCAGATGCCACTTGGGAACCAGCTACCATTCTGTAGCAGTTTCCACATCTCAAGCCTTGAGGACAAGGCTTTTTTTAAGGGGGCGAACATGTAAAGGTCCTAACACGCACATAGGTAGATCAATTTATTTGGATGTAATAAAGGTCAATATTAATAAGGCCTTTCAATAAAATAGAATAAGGCGGATGTCAGAAGACCTAATAGAAGCTTCCACTTCTAGAAGGATCTTTCTCTAGATGCTTCTCTTAATAGACATATTTAGTATAAATAAGGGTCGGTCGAGGGTATGAAAACCCTAGCTTGGAGATTATTGTAACAGAGTGTTGCACGAATGGAGGTTTCCCCCTCGAAGAGGCCTATGAACATTGCTTTATGAATCAAAGTGTTATTTCAGTTGTTGTTCTCATATTATTTTTGTGTTATTGTGGATGATTATGCTGGTTATATTATTGTTATTCTGCCATTCCTAGCATTTTATTTTTGTTCTGCATATTAATTAGATCTGGTATCTTGTAGCTTTATCTCCACTTTTGCTTCCATCTTGAATAGGCACTGTGAAGGGTTAACGACACTCGAACTTGAATGTTATTTCTCATGTTATTTATGTGAATCCTTTCCTAGGTCTTCCTGATCTCCTGATCTCCCCTTCTATTCGATCTCTAATTTAGAGCCTCCATCATCTTCAAATGGTCCAAGCTTACTTTCCAGAGTCGTCATGAGGAGGTTCATATTGTGGTTTATATCGGCGACATGTGCTTCCAACCTCTCAAATATCTCTTCTACCTGATCTTGAGGGTTTTTATGAACATACTCGTCTACCATGGCTAGGGTTTATGCGACTTCTCTTTAAGTCGATTCTCAGATCCTACAACTTCCCACAAATAACCAAAAGAAAACAAGCTCTTATACCAATATGATCTGTAAATTTTCATGGATATTCCACTGGAATAGTTTGTCACAACAAATATGATAAATAAAGTTGAAATCTAGACTATGAAAGTAAAATTCCTTTAGATTCCAGAATATTTAGTTACTTATTTTCTACGTATGCATGAAACAGATAAAATGCATAAAATATAGAACAATGGAATTCAATCACACACCATTCAGAAAATAACACAAAGATTTTCTCTGAGAAAACCTAGCTAGAAGGTGAGGTTGCTCTGCTATTTTTTCTCCGTTATGGAAATAATTTAAATAAAAAGGAGAAGGCACTCTTTATGGGGTTAATTGAGACCTCTAGCATGTCTGACTTCTACCGAACATTAACCCCTTATGTTATGCTCTCTAATTTCCCACTCCTAGTTGTTATGTTCTACTATGGAACAAAATACAATAACATAGAAATTAGAATGGAACCCCTTCTCCTCCTAGCGTCCCGATATTTAACATAGCTCGGTATTTGTCTAGCGTTAGGGTTTTGATATCCTCAACCTTCAATTTTGATCAGTTTTTGGAAATTCTATAATCTTCTTGAAATTACTCACGTGGATAGCCCCATATGCATGAGTAACAAGGGTTGACATGGAATCCTCTCGTACCATGGTGGTCAACATTATAGGTCAACTTACGGGATGAATAAAATTTGCATACGAGCTCCAATTGTTGCACAGTTGGCACCATTGGAAAGGTCTCGAAGTGTAGAACACGGTCAAGGCAATGAGCACAATTTTGGGACACCAAAACCCCAAAAAATGTCGTTTAATGCCTCAAAATGGCTCTAGAAGGGTTTGAACCCCAATTTTCCAAACTGGTACCTGCCACTAAAATGACCCTGCAATATTCCTCCAATTTTTTCGACTCTAAAAGAATCGAGATAGAAGAAAAAAAATATAATGATCCAAAATCTATCAGTGAGACAAAAAAACAATAATAAAGCATATCATGTCCACAACAAGAAACATAACTAAACAATATATAGGTCCACATATGAAGAACTCCAACTCTAATTGACACATTTCAAGCTCCAAGGTATGGACATCGATCAAGAAAGGGTCTCAAGGTGAGTAATCCACAAGAAGTGCCCAATGATCCTCCTCTTGAGGCCTTCAATGCTCCAATTCTCCCTCTAATCCATGTGTACTTGTACATCCACCACACCTAAATGACCACTCCTAAACCAAGGCATCATCAAGTTAGGTAAAATCCTCCATGCAAGCTACCAAGTGTCCCTATGCCACCTAGGCCTCAATGCTCTCCTCCAAAATGGGTCATCATGAAAAGCAAGAAACCAAAATCCATGTGTGTTCCTCATGAATAATTTCAACAAGAAACATATATATCCAACCTTGTAAGGAAGTGAACCACATAATAACCAAGCCAAGGTATATAAATCCATGAGTAATCTATCTCCAATGTGTAGTTCATTATGGTAAAACCAAGTATAGTCAATACACCATGAACCCTGCATATCATGAAGCACCTTCAAGCATAGTGTAAAAAATTTCAAAGTAATTGTTAGCACCAAGAGTCACGCTCAGACTGCAAGAGGATAAGTCGAGTACCCATCAAAATGTAAATGTATTGAAATGGTTTGAGTAGATGGATGAGTAATACTATGGAGAGAGGAAAATATAACAGGGGTAGTTGCATATAAGTTCAGGACCATTGGGTTATGGAGTCATAAGTATCATGGATAATGAAGGAATTTAAAATTCCTATCAGACAAAAGGATTTTATGTGGTGATGAGGAGAAGTAAGATAGAATGTGTTTGAGTGATGAACCATGAAAGATGGGCAAGATCACAGCATATCCTTTATCACCCCAAGAATCCATAGATCAGAGAGGTGATACATCCAGACAAGAAGAAAAACAGAAAATGTCTGATGAACCATGAAAGATGGGCATGATGACAACAGATCCTCTATCGCCTTAGGAATCCATAGATCAGAGAGATTTCATCCAGAAAAGAAAAACCAAAAATGTTTGATGAACCATGAAAGATGGGCATGATGAAAAAAGATCCTCTACCACCTTAGGAATCCATAGATTAGAGAGATTACATCTAGACGAGAAAAACAGAAAAGCATGTAAACTAAGAAGACAGTCTCATAAAAACAACTCAAAGGAATCTTCAATCACATAATATTTACAATCTAAGCCCTCAGCCTTACAAACTGAAAAATACAAATCCTTGCTCTTAAAACTATCTCAGCTCTCTAGCCTCTGAACAACACCTTTCCAAAATCTAAGACTAATATAATTATGATCAGATCAATCCACAACTTCTAGGAGTGTGATCTGGCCATCCCATTCAAAGCTTTTGTTTGTGCATCCTTCTGTCATACTGTGCATGTTTCCTCCTATCAGAAACAAGCTCAGATCAGTATGGGACTACAAGAAGAAACCATCCATCATGGTACCTCGGGTTGACATTTATCTCCCCACAGCCAGACCCTCCATGCTTTCTATTTACGAAATGAGTCGAGGTTTCAACCACCACTCCTTTTTCATTAACTGCATTTTTCCTCGGGATCGCAACGAGACTTAACGCCTAAGGGGAAGCCATGTGTTGTTTTCATATTTGACGTTATATAAGAACATGATTGCATGGTTGTAAAATGTGGTTTGGATCCACACTGCTTTTGATCCCACAATTCACCACCTTCTGCCACGTAGCTCTTTCACTATACCATGGTTTCAATTGCGGGACCGCTCAAGAATTTTATCATTTGAGCATGTTCTGTCACCGCAATAAAGCGTGGTTGTCGATCTGGGAATGATCTGTGATCTAGGAAAGGTCCACTTTTTCTGCCATGCACCGCTCTTGGATGGACCCTGCTTCCTGCTACAAAGATCAACGGCTCTCAACTACTTCAGGAGTTTTTCTCTTGCTTTCTCACACACTTCTCTAAATTATCGAATTCCCAAAGTGAGAGATCTGGTGACGTGCGACCTCTTGATTTCGACGGTCGAGATTCACTTTGGGAGTTCGAGCTTCGGGCCTTTTTCTTTTTCTTTCTCACACAATCATCCAAAGTGTTGAATTCCTGAAGTGTGAGATATGTTGACATGTGTCTACAGCCTTCAATGGCTCAGATTTACTACGGGACTTCGGGACGCTTGGCTAGTCGTTAATCCTTGCATGAATTTTAAACTCTGACTATCTGAGATCCGCTAATTTGAACTATATGTGGGATCTTCATCGTTGAAACATGAACTTGTCTGCTTGCCTGTATTTCAGCTCGAAATGGATTTCTTTTGAATGTTACGCTTGGACGCTTCTTGTGCAGACCATGGACTTGGAAGAGTTGTTTCCCTTGACAACTATATGTGATAACATTTGGCTCCATAGGGGATGTCATGCTCCCTGTGAGCTACCAAGAACAAGTAGTTCCAGTGCCTTAGTTGTTGGGTTGTGGAGTCGAGCTCAAAAACATTTTGTTGAAGACAACAGGCTGATATGTACACTACTCAACTTAAAAAGAAAACAAACATACATGCTCTAGATGGAGTTTATTCACATACAATCCTAAACTAACCGATTTTTACAGTGTGTTAGGTGAAAGCAAACTTCCACCATATCCATTCAAGTAACTTCCTAACTGAAAAACTATTTACTCTGTCACTGATCAGCAAGGGACAATGAAACTGTGACAGCAAATTACATTCTTCATATTTCCTCCTAATGATGAAGGTAAGATAAATCTTGGAGGCTTCAATACATTGAGGAAATGAATCTCCATGTATTCCCCTACAGGGTCATAAAATAGGTGATAAAACCTACTGGGTCGATAAAAGAAAACCTACTCTGCTTTACAGCTGCTCACACATGGTTGAATGTCTATGTCAAGCACATGTGAGTGAAATGTTGATGCAGGTTGTTGACCCACTTCTCTTTTTCCTTCTCTGATAACATTTGTTAGTCGATGGCAAGAAATCTCCTCATATATATCAATGGATGGTTGTTTATCCTTAACATGTTGCTCTTGGTAGAAGTTTTCATTTTCATCAGAAGGGTGGTTGCTAATGATTTTTTCCTCTAAGACAAAAAACACCTCAACATCCTCATCATCCATAATGATCAAATAGAGGAGGATCCTCGAATGACATACCAAGAGGTATCTTCTGCCCAACATGAGAAAAATTTTCTTCATTATTAAACACAAGATGCCTTTCAAGATTCAATCCAGGAAGTGATATCTAATCATCATCATATGAGTCAAAAATAGGCTGCTCATATCTAGGATTTTTAGAGACAAGGCTACAAAGAATATCAGATTTGAGAACAGACTCAATTTCTGCACTTTCCTTACTGAGACAGCAAACACAGTTTTTATCAGATGCAGATGAACAGGGAAGAGAAAAAATGGATTCCTCATCCAAGGTACCTGCTTCATTCTCACAGGCTTCATAAGAATCAGTTATATCCTGAACACATTCTTTATACTCCTCACAATAGCTATGACAAATTATCTCAGAGAAATAAAACTTTTGACAATGAATATTGAAAACTGCATGAAACTCTTCGAGTGAAGAAATGCTAGAAATCTCAAGAGAGTGATACCAAATACGAGCATCTCCTAGAAGAGAGTACATAAACAACTTCATATGTATGTATTCATGTTGGATGTCAAGTTTTTGTATCAAAGCATGAAATCCCAGAACATGTTCAAGTGGGTTTTCATTCTCACCTTCATAAAATTTTGGTACAGATCTTGCCATTCATCGATATGAGGCATGGGATGTGGATAACCAGCTATGGCTAAGAAGTTAAGTGGGCCAAACCTCCTGGCCAAGATATCCTCTGTAGACATTTGATTTTTCTCCTTCCAGTGGAGTCACCAACATATTCTGAATAATGGAGTCGCCATGGTGAAAGATAAGCAGTCAAAATAATGTGTCCAGCTTCAGTTCACCATCTAAAACTGGATCTATTCATTGTTGCTCTCCCAAGGAATATATCTTCACTTTCGTCCCCGGAAACGACACCATTAATGTTAACACTAAGATTCACCCTTAGACTGCAAGAGGATAAGCCCAGTACTGATCAAAATGTAAATGTGTTGAAATGGTTTGAGTAGGTGGATCAGTAAGACTGCAGATAAAGGAAAAGATAACAGAGGTAGTTGTAGATCAGTTCAGGTCGTTGGGCTATGGAGTCATAAGTATCGTGACTAACGAAGCCATTTAAATTGCCTATCAAACAAAAGGACTTATGTGGTGATGAGGAGAAAGAAGATAGGATGTGTTTGAGTGATAATCTATGAAATGTGGGCAAGATCACAGCAGATCCTCCACTGCCTCAAGAATCCATAGATCAAAGATGATACATCTAGAAAAGAAGAAAATAAACAAGTGTATGAGTGATGAACCATGAAATATGGGAATGATGACAATAGATCCTCTACCACCTCAGGAATCCATAGATTAGAGAGATTACATCCAGACAAGAAAAACAGAACAACATGTAAACTAAGAAGATAGACTGATAAAAACAACTCACAGGAATCTTCATTAACATAATATTTACAATCCATGCCCCTCAGGCTTACAAACTAAAAAATACAAATCCCTTCTCCTAAAACTCTCTCAACTCTCCAGCCTCTGAACAACACCTTTCCAAAATATAAGACTGATATATTTATGATCATATCAGTCCACAACTGCTAGGAGTGTGATTTGTCCATCCCATTCAAAGCTTTCATCTATGCATCCTTATGTCAGACTGTCTATGTTTCCTCCTATCAGAAGCAAGCTCAAATCAGTATGGGCCTGCAAGAAGAAACCATCCATTATGGTACCTCGGGCTGACAGTTCAGTCCCCACGACCAGGCCCTCCATGCTTTCTATTTACTAAGTGAGTCAAGGTTTCAACCACCACTCATTTTTCATTAACTTCCTTTTTCCTCGAGATCGCAACGAGGCTTAATGCCTAAGGGGCGGCCATGTGTTGTTGTCAGATTTGGCATTATATAAGCACATGATTGCGGCATCGTCAAAGGCAGTTTGGATCACCACTTTTGTGCCCACAATTCACCACATTTCACCATGTAACTCTTTCGCTATCGTTCGAGCATGTTTTGTCCCCGCAATGAAGCATGGTCGTCGATCTAGTCGCAATCTACAATCTTGGGAAGCTCTTCTTTTGCTACCACGCGCCGCTCTTGGATGGACCATGCTTATGTTGTGACTATCAATGGCTCTCAATTACTTCAGAAGTTTTTCTTCTACTTTCTCGTGCAATCCTCTGAAGTGTCAAATTCCCAAAGTGAGAGATATGGTGGTGGGTGGCCTCTTTATTTGGATGGACGATATTCACTTCAAGAGTTCAGGCTTTGGGCCTTTTTCTTCTACTTTCTTGTGCAATCCTCCGTAGTGCCAGAATCCCAAAGTGAGAGATCTAGTGACGCGTGGCCTCTTGATTTGGACGGTCGAGATTCACTTCGAGAGTTTGGGCTTCGGGCCTTTTTCTTATGCTTTCTCAGGAAATCCTCTGAAGTGTTGAATTCCCGAAGTGTGAGATCTTCCAACACGTGTCCTCGGCCTTTAATGGCTCATATTTACTTCGTGACTTCAGGACGCTTGTCTAGTTGTTAATCCTTGCGTGACTTTTAAACTTTGACTATTCGAGAGCCACTAATATGAACTATATACGGGATCTCCGCCATTGAAACATGAACATGTCTGCTTGCATATATTTCAATCGGAAATGGGCTGCTTTTGAATGTTACGCTTGGACGCTTCATGTGCAGACCATGGACTTGGATGACCTGTTGCCCTTGACAACTAGATGTGATAACAGTAACATGAAAAGATAAAAAAAACTCTCTTTACAAGGAAAGGGTTTTCATTGATACCTATCATATCCCCTTACATCGCAAGGACACATGTCTTATGAAAATATGAATCTGCCACAATATCATAATCCAAAAATGGCTCATGGAAAGGAACTATCAACCAAACATCATTCTCCTCCATCAAGGCATCACACCCCACCTTTTTAAAACAACTAGAAGACTCACAAATGGAGGTAGACAATGCAATATGGTCATCATATCTCCTACGAGGTATATTCACCCCCACCAAAGATCTGCATCCTCCTACATGTTATTTTTCATCATACAATGTCTGAGAAACTCATTTTAACCTCGTATGTGTTGGAGTAGAGGGTGAGTACATTACCTTCCTCAATCTCTCCTCATCCACATGTATATATGATTCTTCTCCAACCTCTAAATAAAAATATGGAACAATTACCTCCTCAATTCCTTCAATAACTAAAGGAGATACATGTGATCTAGAGGACCATACACCCTCATCAATATTCACATCTTGGATCATCACAATATTTCATTGTACTGGAATGTAGATCATGTAATATTTAAAATTCTCATTGTATCTGAAAAAATAAGATTCTATTACATCATCTCAAACCTACAAATAACACTAACCACATGTGAATCTAAAAGATCATAACCCTGGACCATCACTAACCTAGAAAACTCCAACAACCTTCATACCAACTTCATGGACCAAACTCTTTAGACACCACATCATGAATTTCTCAAGACATACTGCAAATATGATCACATCTCCATACAAGACCAAGATAATCGATTGGATCTATCTGAATCACAAATATAAAATATAAAAAATTCTCATCCATATCGAAATGCAAAGCTCATAGTGCAAACAAAAACCAACTCAGGGATTCCAGCAAACTGTAGACATGGGTATCTCACCTATGCACCTCAAAACCTTTGGAAACTAAAGAAAAACCCTAAATATGGTTATTTGTCTCTTTTTGAGAGAATTCTCTAGTAACTAAAGAAAAATTATCATCAAGGTCAACTCCCTCTTCATGAGAGAATTCAACAACCCATTCCTTATAATCCCCAATACTCCAATCAATTGCAATCTTGGAATCAATCATTAACTCTTTAATAGTTTTTGTACCTATCTCCATGGAATCTCTCCATTCATCCTCTACATATGCCTCTTCAAAACTAAAAGTCTCAACCAGGATCTCACTAGTGTGTATAATTTCTACAATATCATCAAGAAACCTATCAAGGCCACCATCTCGTGCACCTCTATCCAAAGTCCTTAGACGTTCTAGACTACAATCATTAATAGTTCATTATTTTCCTTCAATTGAAACTCAACATTTGGAATTTGTCAAACAAGAAATTGAAAGAATATTTTTCTTCAAAGTGGGAACAAAAAAAACATCATTCAAATCATGAACATGACCTAATGATATCCCAAAGGAAATGGATCCCATTCATTTCAAAAATATGTAGCATCATCACCCAACTCCACTCTCATTCCTCCCTCTTACTCCTAACGCTTGATAAAGAGTATTTTATAATAATTCATATGTATCAGTGCCCCACTATCCAAATTTCATTCAACACTTGACAGAATGTTGGAATATAAAAAAGAGGTCATGGTTAAGATGGTCTAATTTGGGTGATAATGCATCCACTACTACTATGTAGTTGCACTCACTGAAACTCATTTCCATTGTGACTCCTTCCCTTTCTTATTCTCCAAACATTGACTAGCATAATGTCCCTTCTGGTGACACCTAAAACATTTCATTTTACTCAAATATTTCTCATATGGACTTTATTCCTCCTTATTACCCTTCTTGTATCCTTTCTTACTTTCATTCCTCTTCCTCTCGAAAATGGTTATATCTTATATGTCCTTTTTGTTGGAGAAATTTCTATTTTCGGCACACTAGTTCAATGGGAGTAACACTAGTTCGTTGGGAGTTAACTAACTAGTTCTATTTTAGATTTTCTAATCTTAGACCACCACTATTATGCATGCATTCCTAATTATAGGATGGCATTGCCTATATGAGTGAAGATCACTCACTCATTGATTAGATCGTAATATGCATTGATTCTCATTATTCATTGTGTATCTCTCTTCATTTTCTTGATAAGCTTTGTTTGTGTATGCTTTAGCTAGATATCCTATGCAGGTTTCCATGAAACACTGACATGGTATCAAAGCTATGCTTCTTGGACCAAGCCAGACAAACCAAAGAATAAGTAAAATCAGAGTTTTGGCGAGCTAAACCTATGGTCGTACCTTTCAGCAATTATTTCTCCAAAAGTATTAATGTTATCATGAAATAGCTCGCATAGCAAGTAAATCGACCCATTCTGCAAGTGGGTTTTCAATCGTTTGGTCATTTTCTCAAAAAGTAAGCTGTAAGATAGCCTCCTCAAATTGATATGAATCTGTCCTCGTACCTTTCTACAGTGATTGCTCCCAAAATATTATTTTTTTAAGGAAACGGCTCATGTGAGAAGTAAATCGACCCATTCTGCAAGTGGGTTTTCAATCGTTTGGTGAGATTCCTCACCGTTTTCTCAGAAAGTAATTCGGAATATTGTCTCCTGAAACTGATACGAATTTTCACTTAAAGTGCCATTTTTTTGTCGTGATTTCTTAATTTTTCACTTACAGATTGAGAGTAAATTTTTAGGGGTTCTTAGAAACAATGGTAGATATGGATAGGACAATTATTATATAGTAAAACTTGGTGGTAATCCTCACACCATACAATTATTTTGATTGGAATCCCAAGGCAGAATTCCGACTCAAAAGGAAAGGATTGTATAATTTGACGATGGCGACAGAAACAGAACCTACATCAGCGATTGAGAAGATGAGATGGGTGAACCATAAGGATGAGGCCACAGGACTGCTTCTTGAGTTAATCTCCATTGATTTATGGTTTCATGTTGCTACATGCAAGACTTCAAATGAAATCTAGACCACCCTGGAAGGACTCTTTGGAAAGCAGGATGAGATGCGAGATCATATGCTCGAAGTAGAGTTGAATACCTTAGACCCTAAAAGTTTTGATAATATACAGGATTTATTTACTAAATTAAAATATTTGATTTTGAGCTTGGGTGGATGTGGTATTGAAAAGTCTACAGAAGAGAAACAACTTATTCTAACAATCTTGGCCAAGCTAGGACCAGAATACACCGTATATGTCTCCAATTTCCATTCTAGCATATGTCTTTTTGGAACAAATTGGAAAATGCCTACGTTGGCTCAATTCATTGAGTCTCTTACACAAGAGCAGACAAAACTCATACATATGGGCCTCAAGAAATATCCCAAAGCACATGCACTCACCATGCATTATGGAAAAGGGTCATCCAAACAGAACGGGAAGGAGGGATATTCCAAACCCTTTAATGATTCTTCAGGTTCCAAAGACTCTTCAGATTCCAAGAAGAAGAAGAAGGGAAAGTAGTGCACTTACTGCAATAAACTGAATCATGAAGAATCTGCATGCATGAAGAAACAGATCGATCTTATGGCACAATCACTTCAACAAAACAACCATGGAAACTTCATTCCAGAGGGAGTCAAGAAGCGGAAGGAAGAAGATCATGCTCCTAAGAAAGGTAATCAACATGCTCTGGTTGCAATTAATTCCTCATACAATTCATGGATTATAGATTATGGTGCATCCCATCATATGGCAACAAAAGAGGAATTTTTCTCTTCCTTGATTCCATGCTCAAGACCCCCTATTCTCATGGGGGATGATACTCCAGTAGCAGTAGCAGGAGAAGGGAGAGTGGAACTCAACAATGGAAATTTTGAGAATGTTTTACATGTTCCAAATCTTTCTATGAATCTGCTCTCAGTTTGTTAGATCACTCAGAAAGGTAAAAAGGTTGAATTTACATCAAATTCGGTTTCAATAATTGACATGCATGACAGTTTCATCATTTCAATTGGTGAGGTGGATCACAAGTCAAGGTTGTATAAATTCACTAAGTTTTCTGACGATGACTCCTCTATTCTACTTACACATAAGGAGAGTATTATGCATGCACCTCTAGTGCAACATGCATATACTCTTGTGCTTCCATCAGTTTCAGACATCATAGATGATTCCATACACTCAGATTCTATACATGGAAATAAGTAGGTAGTTTAGCCAAATAAAAAGCCAGCGTTGAAGCTTCAGCAGATGCCCAAGAAGGCACAGACCACACTTCAGGAAGCAGGCAACCTTGCAGGGAATCCATTGGATTCGAGGAGGACTCGATCTCAGCATGATGAGCCTTCTCATGTATTTTCAAATTCAGAACCTGTGATGCCCATGCATTGCTATATGGTTCAATCTATTGATCCACAGAACTACAATAGGGTTGTGGGAAATCCATTATGGCAAGCAGCCATTCAGAAGGAGTATGAATCACTCCTACAGAACCAGACTTGGAATCTGATTCCACTTCCACCAGAAAGGAATATGTTTAAGTGCAGATGGGTCCATAGGATCAAGAGGTACAAGGCTTGACAAGTTTCCAAAGGACTTCATCAGATCCATAAATATTTCTACATCTTCAGGAAGACTTTCAGTGAGCATAAGTTTCAGACTTTGCGGGATCGTTTTGCAGTGAGGAACACAGTTGCCTAGCAACTGCCATTTTCTTCTTTTGATACATTATCTTTTCAGGGGGGGTTTTGTTCACATGTGGTTTTCCCTCTTTCCTTGTTTTTATTCATTTTTCATTAGTGGCATTGTACATGAGTACCTAAAATGGCCTAGTAGTCGGGACTCATTTTTTACTCCATAGTGATGTTCAGGGGGGGTGTTGGAGAAATTTCTATTTTCGGCACACTAGTTCAATGGGAGTAACACTAGTTCATTGGGAGTTAACTGACTAGTTCTATTTTAGACTTTCTAATCTTAGACCATCATTATTATGCATGCATTCCTAATTATAGGATGCCATTGCCTATATGAGTGAAGATCACTCACTCATTGATTAGATCATAATATGCATTGATTTCATTCTTCATTGTGTATATCTCTTCATTTTCTTTATAAGCTTTGTTTATGTATGCTTTATCTAGATATCCTGTGCAAGTTTCCATGAAACACTGACACTTTTTCCTTGTAAAATAGGATTCCAACATTCTCTCTTTCTACACAAAGTTATCCCAAATCTTATCATAAGTAGGTAAATTTCCACAAGCACAAGCATCTTGGACAAAGGGTTTACAATATGGAGAAAATCAATTCATGGTAATGGACACCAACTCCTTATCCTCCACATTTGTCCCTATTGTATCCAACATATTGTTAGCTTTTGGGGTTACTCCAAAAGTGTTTTCACCTAGCTAAGATAGTGTTAGGTCTCCTACTCCCTTGGAGATGCTTGATGGACATATGTATGGCTCATTTTGGTTGTATTATTGGACTTGGATAGATTGATATCATAGCACACTTACCTAGGAGGTTTTTATCTTAGTCAACATGATTACTAACCGATTGGGTGCACACAATGGGGGATCAGTTCCTTGATTAGGAGAAATACCTAACTAGGAGGAGGAGTGTTAGGCACTTGGAGGGAACCTAGTCCTAAGAGCATGGGACCATGTAACATACACCTTATATGTTGGACACTTGACTTGAGGATGCTTGGGTTGAGTATCATACTTCAAGGAGGTTGGTTGTGGACCCAAATAGATATTTTGAGGAGAAGCATTATAGAATAGCAACCACCTTAGCGCACATGTTGAGGAGCATTAGGCACAAGAGGACATGTAGCACGCATGTTGAGGATAATTGGGAACAAGAAGACATGTAGCACATATCTGGAGGATGTTCCACGATGGAAGAGGGAGTGTTAGGATAATATATTGTTTTAGAGAACACCATCTTGGAGAAGGGGCATTGAGCACAAGGATGATTATGCTTAAAAGACACACCACCTTGGGGTTTTGTAGATCCCTAGTATAGCACTTGTCATCCTTGTATTTTATATCACTCCTTGTGGGATTTCCTTGTTGGTTACTTGTATGGACCTAATTCCATGTTTTATGTTGGCCTCCCTTACCTATTCCATGTAAATGGAGGAAAGAGCCTTTATTATAATACAGCATATATGTACTCTTTATTCTATCTTTGTAATTTTCCTATATAAGTATTGAAAGAATCAAGACTTAGGGTTTGTGATGTAAACCCTAGAAGAATACATGAAGAGAGATAGAACTTGTAAAACCCTATATGAGAACATAGTGCATGAGGAATTTATGGTTTTTCTTATAGAAGTTGTGGCTCTTGTTGTGAAGCAAGAGGAGGTAGAACTAAAGTTCAAACCCTTGAAAAAACATGAACAAAAGAGATAATGCCTTGGATGATATTGCAACATTGCTATCGTGTGATGCATGGAGGCTAGGGAAAGATCATGGAAAGCCTAGCTTGTTGAATATTGATCTTGGTGTAATACATTACATAGAATAAGACTTGTTTATTCTACTCTTGATGTTCAATGGAGGTTTTTATGCTTGTTTTGATGCAATAGTTGAAGACCTAGTGTTTGAGGACTCAAGCCTTAAGATGGACATGTAGAATTGAAGGATAGAACTAGATTTAACTTCTAATCCATGTACTTGTGTCATGCAATTTGGATAGGTTTTGTTAACCCTAAGGAAGACAAGAGTGCTACTATGGAAGAGATGTTGTGTGAGACAAGCTTGGTGAAGAATCAAGGTGGACTTATTGGTGTTGATGTTATATTATTGTTGAGGCTTTGATTGGATAGATAGCTTGGTTAGATGCCTTTCCATGCCTTTCTATTGTAGGTTGTGGATTTTAATTGATGGTGGATGTCCTAGCTAGGGTTTGAAGGCATTGAAGAGTCCTAGATTATGATAATATTGAAGGGTTATCTTGTACTAACTTGTGATAAGATATTATTATGTTCTTTGTAACTTCATTCTTATATATGTACGAAGTGTATTTTTCTATCCAAACTTTGTGTACTCATGGATCTAAGCTTCGACTTCCATTTTCATGGTGTATGAGTAGTTTTACGGGTTATTTGGTATGCATATTTATCATGAAATTCAAATTGATTTTTTTAGGTGATTTAATAATTATATAGAAGCTAAGGACACATATTTACTATTTCAATAATATAATGTAATAAAGTGTTTTCAGATCTATTATATACTTGAGAAGTGTGCCCTAAGAGATGAAACATTGTTGCATTTAAATACACTTGTTCACTATTTAGTTTCTTAGGTTGCCCAATGAATTAGGTTGGATATGAGTGAAAAATATAGTTCTATAATTTATATTTCAGATTCATCCCTAAGGATTAAATTTCACATAAAATAGATCCAAGAAATGTCAAGGTTGAGTTGAAATTTATGAATTTGCAACAAATTCGGATTCTTGAAACTTCAACATTGATCTCTTAATTGCATGATCTTGGCGAGATAGCCCATCATTGTATCTATGTTACACATACATATGGATGAAAGCTTGTTTCTCAAGAGAATATTTCTAGAGACACTAGAACCGTAGTGTAACCCAACCAAAGAATCATACATATCCTTACCAATCATCTTATATGCAATGTGAGTGATCAAGTGATCCTTCACCGAATCAAGCATGATTCTCTTTATTATGGCCTCCTTAACATCTAAGGCCAATAGTTTCAAATCAATAGGTGAAATGATCTCTTTCTCGATATACTCTCAAATCTTGGCCTCCTACAAAAGCTATTACTACTTGCACTTCCAATGTGTAAAATTAGATGTGTCTTCTAAATTATCACACTCTCTAAGACCAAGAGTAGTTATCACAACTATAAATATTCCTCTTTAGATTCTATATGTTCACTAAATCAGTTAGAAAAATATTCTCAATGTTATGTCAAATCAGCATGCACAACCATTACTAGAAACTAGTGAATCATCATGAGAACATAAGCTAAAAACAAAATCTACAAGTACACAAAGTTTTTATAGCAATAAAGTATTCATAAATATCCAATATGAATTTATAAGTACATACTCAGAGTTGAATACAAGTGAGTAGATATCATGCTCTCCAAAGCCTAGTTAGGGCACTCACAATAAATAACAAACCCTAGCCACCAACTCCTCCTAGATAGGGATCTCTCCTAACCAAAGTTAGTCACTCCATTGAATATCCACAAAAACAAAGTATACACAACAACAAGTCTTTTTTAGCAACTACACTTGCATCACACAAATTTCTTTAGAGAAAACCAAGATAGTTTCCCTCTATCTTCTCTGCATCAAGCACTCCAATTAGTACTAGGGTTTCCAAATGACACAAAACCCTAGTCTTCTTCTCTCACAAGAACAAGTGCTCCCTTTACTCCTCTACAGTTTCTCCCAAACCCTAGCTTCCCTTTTCTTCAAGTTTTCTCTAGATCTCATATCTCTAGTACAAGTATGTGATCAAATCAATTAATTGAAAAAACTCTCTCCTCCCTTTATTTATATGAAAGGTGAGAGAGAATAACAATAATAAAGTGGATCATGTCCACAAAAAGAAACATAACTAAACACTAGATACATCCACATGTGAAGTGCTCCAACTCTAAGTGGTGCATGTCAAGATGCAAGATATACATGTCCAAAAGGCAAGGGTCCCGAGGTGAGTGCTCCATAAGAAGATGAGTGGTAAGGAGATGTATGATGATTTGGTGGGATTATACTAGAGTTACAACATTTTATAAATATGTCATTGAGAAACAAGCTTCTATTCATCCACATGAGTAACACATATATAGCGATGAGCTATCTGGCCAAGTTCATTGATTTGAGAGATCATTTGGTTTCCATAAGGAAAAAAGTGGAGGATAAGGAGTTGGTATCCATTACCTTGAATGGGTTTACTCCATCTTAGAAACCTTTGTCCAAGGTGTTTGTGCTTGTGAGAATTTACCTACTTATGATCAGCCTTCATATGAATTTGTGCAAAAGAGATAAGGTCATAACCCTATTCAACAAAGAAAAATGAAGTAGAATACATATCATCATTAAGAGGATGAAGAATTGAAGCAAAGGGTAAGAAGGAAGAATCAAGTCTAGGTAAGAAATATATGAGTATCGTTAAATGTTTTACGTGTCACCAGAAGGGACATTATGCGAGCTAATGTCTAGAGAAAAAGAAAGGGAAGACGGAGCAATAGAAAAATGTTGCAAAGAGTGTAGGCATTGTAGTAGGATTAGATGAGTTATTGTCCATTTTGATACCACCTTATTCATTACCTCTTGTTTATATTCCAACATTTTTCAAGTGTTGGATGGTATGAGGACAATAGGGCATCAAAACATATGATTTATGATAGGAAACTCTTCAGTATACTTCAGAAGCAATTGAGAAGAATGAGAGTGGAATTGAATGATGATGTTACATATATATGAAAGGAGTCGGATCTTGGTTCCTTCTAGATGTGATCAAGTGAAATTATTGACTTGAATAGCATGTTTTTGTTTCTTCTTTGAGGAAAAATATTCTTTTTATTTCTTGTATGATAAATTTTTAGAATGATTTGTATTTGAAGGAAAACAATGTACTATCAGTGATTTTATTCTAGCAATTCTAAGGACTTTATCTAGACATGTGTGATATGATAGTCTTTACAGGTTACTTGATGATCCTGTGGCATTTGTACATATTACCAACAAGCAGTTGAGTGAGCCTTCTAGTTTCAAGGAGAAATATGCAAATCATGTATGGTGTGATTCCATGGAGATAGGTTCAAAACCCTATTATGGAATCAATGATTGATTCCAAGCTTGCAGTTGATAGGAGCATTAAGTACCAGAGAAATCTTGTTGGATTCTATCATAAAGAGGGAGTTTACCTTAATGATACTCTTCTCTAGTTACCATAGGATTATCTTCAAAAGAGGGGGTTGACCTTGTTGAGGGTTTTTCTTTAGCTGCAAAAGGTTTTTACTTGCATGGGTGATATACCAATGTTTATAGTTTGTTGAATGTCTTATGTGGGTAGATGTTTGCATAATGAGCTTCGTGTTCCAGGATCAATGATATTTGTGTGGATTTTTTTCTTTATGATTTTTATAGACATTATCCACTTGTATTGATCTTGTATGAACATGTGATTATATATGCAGGAATTCTTGAATAGTTCATGATGTGATGTCTATCGATTTCGGCATGTGAATTTGATATGAAGGATGTTAGAATTTGGATTTTGGAAAGTTTCTAATGGTCCAAATTTATGTTCATTCATAGTCATAGGTGGCTAGTGTTGTTTGGAGCTTCAAAATGTTGTGATAGTATCTTGTTTTGTTGGATACAGTGAGACTTCTAGAGCTTATAGGATCTACATTCTAGCATGGTAGAATACTATATTGATCTGAAGTTTGATGAGGATGTGTGTTCCCCTAAATGACAGGTATCGCCTTCAATGATTGAAAGGAGTGAGGAGTTTTTTTTTCTAGAATTTGATTATGAGATAATGGAAGATTTGGATCCATGTGTGGGTGAAGAGAGATTAAGGAAGGATGCATCCTTACCCACTACTCCAGCTAGTAGGAAGCCAAAAAATATTCCTTAAACATTGTTGGGTTCATGGGAGCATGTAGGGGAAAACAAATCTTCGATGGGGGTGAGTAAACCTTTTAGGAGATATGATAACCACGTTACATTGACAACTTTAATTAGTGATCCCTTCATATGTTTTGAGGAGATGAGGTGTGATTATTTGATGGTGAATAGTGATGTTTGGATGAATGTTTATTTCTAGGGTCCAAAAACTTATTTTAAGATTGCAACAGGTTCATATTTGCAAATGGAAGTTTTGATAAGGATGCAGAAAGAGAAGATTGGTGTTAGTGAAAACACTTTCCTCCTAAAGAGGGACTTTTATCTTTTGGGGTTACTCTGAAATTATTTGCACCATTCTTAAGGGTGCTTCATGCTATTTGGAATGCATGGTGTGTTAAATACCCTTAGTTGTACCATGATGGGAATACACATTGGAGATTGATTACTCATGGATTGATATACCTTGACTTGATTCTTATGTGGTTTGCATCCTTAGGAGCTTGGATACCTATGTGGCTTGGTGACATTCTTCTTGGGGAACATACATGGAGGAGTTTGTTGCTTTCTTGGAACGACAACCCATTTGGAGGAGGAGCATTGGGAATTTTTTGGGGGGAAGGAGGATTAAGCCCCAGGTAGCATGGGGACATTTTATTTGTTGCATGGAGGCTTGTGCTTGAATTGAGGACACTTGGGTTGAGGATTGTTCAGTTATATGTGGTTTTTATAGAGGTATACATGGATTAGGATGGAGCAACAGTGCATTGGATACCTTTGGAGGAGGAGCGTTGGACCCTTCTTGTGAAGCACTCACCTTTGGACTCTTTCTTATTTAATGTTCATGCCTTGGAGCTTGACATGTCTACTTCGAACGAGAGAAATTCACATGTGGATCTATCCAATGATTAGTTGGGTTTCTTATTGTAGTCATTATCCATTTTGTTATTATTGTCCATCCTCAAATTTCATATAAAAAAAGGGAGGACCGAGTATTCTCATTCATCATTATAATCACATACTTGTATTAGAGATGTGAGAGAAAGATCAAACTTGTTTCTTTAACTTTTACTCTTATTCATTGTAATGTTTTCTCTTTATCTTGAATGTTATGATTCTTGAGTCGATTCAAAAAGAAGACTATGGTTAGTTTTTCCCTAAGAAGACAAGGGAACCTAGGATTTGGGAGAAACCCTAGAGGAGCAAAGGAAATACTTGTTATTATGGTTCTTGTGATAGAAAGAGACCAAGTTGCATTGCATTGTAAACCATAATACTACTTGGAGTGCTTGATGTGGAGAAAATAGTGGAAAATTATCTTGTTTTGTCTTATACACTTGTGTGATGAAAGTGTAGGTGCTAAAGAGGACTTGTCAAAGTGTACTCTTGCTATTTTTGGATCTTTGTTGGAGCGACAAACTTTGGTTGGGAGTGACTCCTAACCATGAGGATTGGTAGCTAGGGATTTTCATTTATGATGGATTCCCTAGCTAGGGTTTGGGGAGCATGACTTCTACCAACTTGTATTAGTTTTTTAGTATGAACTTGTAAATTCATATTATGTATATGTGAAGAGTTCCTTGCTATCCAAACTTTGTGCACCTGTAGATCTGATTTTCAGCTTATGTTCTCATGATGATTGAGTAGTTTCTAGAGTTTATTATGCATGTTGATTTTACATAACAGCGAACAAATTTTGTTAAGTGGTTTGAAAAACATATAGAAGCTAAGTGGGCATATTTGTGGTTGTAATAAATCTGTTGTATAAGTAATTTTCAAATATGTTTTCTATTGGGAAGTGTGCCCTAAAGGGTGGAAACATTATTCCCTTGAAGTACATTTGTTCAATGTTTATCTGTTGGGGCTGCCTTAAGTAATTCATTGGACAAAAGTGAATATATGTTGTTGTAATTTATATTTCACATTCATCCCTAAGACTAAAAGTTCATAGTAAATAGATGTGGGAAACCTCAAGGTTGATATGGAATTTATGAATTTGCATTAAAAATTCATTCTTGGAAATTTCATTTTACTACAATTTCGCTTTATTAAAATTAATGCGAATTCAAAAATTCCACCTCAACTTTGAGGTTTCTCAAATATATTTCCTATGAGCTCTTATGCTTAGGTATGAATATAAAATATAAATTACAATAATATGTATTTCACTTTTTTTCATCCAAATCCACAAGGTAGCCCAAGAAAATAACATCGAATAAATGCACTTCAAGGGAAATATCTTCCCATCCCTTATGGAACAATTTCCAACACATAATATATCGGAAAATTGCTTATTACAAAAGATTTATTGAAGCCTTAAATCTACCCACTTAGCTTCTATGTGTTTTTCATATCACTTAACAAAATCTACTCAACGTTATGTCAAATAAATATGCATGACCAGCTCTAGAAAATATGCAATCATCATGAGAACATAAGCTAAAAATTGAATCTGCAAGTACATAAAGTTTTCTCATAAAGGAACTCTTTATATATATATATATATATGAACTTATAAGTACTGCATACACACAACTTAATACAAGTTAGTGGAAACCATGTTTTCTAACCCTAGCTCGAGCATCCAACCATAAATAGAAAACCCTAGCCAACAAATCCTTCTAGCTAGCAATCACTCCCATTTATAAGTCCATACACACAACTTAATACAAGTTGGTACAAACCATGTTTTCTAAACCTGATCAAAATCTGGACCAGGGGTCAAATTTTAGCCCAAAAATCAACGTTCTCGGAATTGCCTCAAATTGGACGTGAGCGTAGCCCTCGTCATCACGAATCCAACGCAATTCGTTTCGTCTCAAACGGACATCGGGAGCGAAAGATATAGCGATCTATTCGGAAAGTCAAACAGGGAAAAAAGATGCTGACTGTACATGTCCGTACAGTCCGTACGGCCACGTGGCAGGGACGTACCAACATGTTGTCATGGCAGTTGGATGACGTGTCACGTTTTTATTTGTTGGTGGTTGTCCAATCGAGTGATGGCACGTGTTATTTGATGGCGAATGATGTGAGGACACGTGGCCCAATCGGAGGGCGCCAC
>CBVK0100262378.1:0-11085 GCA_900067695.1 Picea abies
TTCTATAATGAACTTATCCATTTCATGTTCTTCAAGAAGGAGAGTTACTCTGTACTTCCAGGCCTCGAAGTTATCAACTCCATCTAGCTTCTCATCGATCTTTGTTCCGGTAGTCATTCTGCCTTCTGATGGTCTTGGTTTGTCCAGCAACTGTCTCTAGACTGAAAACGACTCCCTTTTAGGATTCTAGATCTACAACTAGATTCTATTTAGGCTTGCTTTGATACCATGTTGAAATTTTAAATTTTTTAGTTACACAATTACAATTATTTAATCCAATAGCAACTGTAGTAGGATCACTGAAAGATAGACAATCATAGATACAATAGAACACAAAGATTATCTTGGGAAACCCTCATGGGGGGGGGGGGGAAGGGGGGGGGGGAAACCCAGCAACCAAAATCCTCAATATCGATTCCTTCAACCAGTACAATGATGCGCTATAGCTCTCCAAGAAAGACCAAGACCAAAACACCAAAACAACCAGTCTCCAAGACTTGTGCGCTGGACCTTCTTATGTGCTCCAAGATGCACAAGAGAAGGGTGTGAGTGTGTGTCAAAATGAGAGGAACCTATCCTCTATTTATACACAACAGTGTCTCATGAAGAGACATGACTCTTGACCTAACTATCCCATAATAAGTAAAATGCCAATAATATAATAATTTTTGTTGAGTGGACTTGTACAATATAATTATAATAACCTTTTAAAGGTTTGCTAAAACAAATATACAAGAATATCTTCCGTAGTTACACCAAACATATTAACAGATTGGACCCGTGCCTTTTCCTTGTGTTTGCAGCTTAGTTTTGCTGCTTCCAAAATGGCTCTTTTTATTCTTCCTCATATTATTTTCTTTGGATATTTTTTCCGTTTAAAGATTTTGTTGTTCCCAGCTTTCCTTAAAAACCAGAAAGCAATCAGGTGAGATTCCCTATACCTGTCTTAGGAGTTCAACTTTCCAAGGAGATTTAGGCCAATTCTTGATTAGTTTTTCAGCTGATCAGGCTTTGTGCCTAGGTTGACTACAAAATTTATTCCACAATTCCTATACTTGATTTACCAGATTACAGTCAAGGAGGGTATGTTTGGCATCTTCTTCTTTCACCAGGCATGCGCTACATTGTGAAGGGCCCACTATTCCCCTCTCCATAAGTGCCATCTTCAAGAGGATTTTTCCCTTTAAAGCAAACCAAGTAAATACAACTATATTTCTCATTATATTTAGAAAATTGAAAAATTAGAAGATAGGACCACCTTTCCAAGTTTAGAGGCAAAATTGTGTTTTTCCCCGGAACATTTTTGCTAAGTTCATGATAGAGGAGTTCAACAATCAACACCACTAACGTTGGTTTACATAGAGGGCTTGGTGCTCTTGATTACACGTTAATCCCATACCCTCATACATATGATAGAATTCAATGGAAATGCTGCAATCTGGCTAATCCCGAAATCTTGAAAATTGTTAAGTCTATTGAATTTTGAATGGGATATGAAATTCTACTTTCTCCATGTGAAATCTGATGGGGTTGGAAGTTGGAACCACTCTCAAACATCCTAAAATAATTAATGGTAATGTTAAAAATTTAAGTCAAAGCTTTATCTTTCCTTTTCTATCCTTTTAGTTGACATTCTCCTTTATCTTTCATTTTCTATTCTTTTACTTTAAGAATTTAATATTACTAATAATTACTAGGGAAGGTGGGTTCAAAAAAGGGGACTTTGGTTAAAAGGGAATGTGGGAGCATCTCACTTTTTGAGGGGGTTGTTCCCCTAGTGCATTTCCTTGTGTCCCCCTCGAAAAGGGGACATGGGGGAATGTCCCCCTTGGAGTACCCACGTCTTGGAAGTGTAGGTAGCGTGGAGAGCGCGTCCCCTACCCTCAGGAACGCATCCCCGACTCTCAGGAATTCATCCCTTTGTAACACTGTCCTAGACCTTAAATCACTTTTGAATTTTCATCTGCTTCATTAAATTTACCAATCGTGAGCATTCATCTAAGGGGCATGGCCATTCTGTGCATCATTGCAAAACATAGCTGAGCGTCTATCATGAATATCCCAAAGGGCCAAAATATATGATCATTAATTATCGATCTCCTTTGCAGAATACTATTCTAGATGCTTGATCGTTTGGGAGGATTTAAGGATCTTATGACTCCTCCATCTTCCTATTTTGCCAAGTATTTTGAACTTAAAATATTACCTGACAGTGCCCTGGGGTCTTTCAAAAGTCTTTGCTAAAGCTTAGCCACAATCACAAACAGGTGGTTATGACTTCAAATCCCATGAAACCATTTTATTCCCCCTAAACCAAAACATGAATGACAAGCTTGGGCGTTTCTATCTATTGATGAATGCAACTATGTGAGACATTCTCCAGCTTACAAACCTGTGAGGTGTGGATCATTGCAGCTATGTGAAGCCTTTCTCTCATCTTACAAACCTGAGAGAAAGCCCCTAAGAAGGGTACGTGGTTCCTGCCTGAGACAGAGCTAGGAACGTAGAGATGACCTCCTCCATTCAGAGAGTGAGAAGAACTCCAGATGATTATCTAGTGGGAAAGGCGATCTGATGAGTTGGACGTGCCTGTGGCTGAGCACAAGGTGAATGTGTGAAATCCCAAAGTGCTGGGTGCATCGTCATGTGAACATAAATGAAGATGATGTGTTAGCCTCCTTTGAGCAACAGAGTTGACGAGAAAATTCCAGATGATTCTCCTGTGTGAGGCAGTGGGAAAGAAGATCTGTAGAGTGGACGTGCTTGTGGATGAGCACAAGTGAATGTGTGTAGATCTGGTTCTTTTGTGTAATGCAGTGAGCCAGAGCTATGACATCCCTATGGATGTGCCCCTAGTGGATGAACACTAGTGGGTGTATCAGATCCTTTGCTATATGTTGTTCAAGAGTCAGACATGCCTGTAACCCTAATTGTTATGTAAAGGGCACAGGTCGGCCCCACCTTAATGTGATTAATAATAAATGTAAAAGATAATTAATATTGTTAATAATAATAATAATATTAATAATAATAAATTATAAAGTGACTGAGAGAGGTTGGCCCTGTTGAGCCAATAGACGCCTTTGTTGATTTGACAAGTCTAATATAAGTAAGGGATGATTCCCCATTGTGGAATCATATCATATTTGTGAGTTTGGTAATTTCAGCAAGTACACTTCTTTGGCAAAAGGTGCGCACCTATCTTGGGCGCTAGAGTTCTAGGGTTTAAGCACCCTCTTGTGTGCTAGGTCGTTCTTGGAGGTGAAGGTCTTTCTCTTGAAGAATATAGCAAAGGATTTGGCCGGGTTTTCTTCCCTTGTTGAGAAGGGTTTCCCAGGATGCATTTTGTGTTCTTGTGCATGGTGCTTCTTCTTGTGATCTTGATTGCTGCAATATTTATGGTTATGGTTAAATGATAAAATTGGATTAAACTTCATGCTTAACCTAGCCTATTGAAAAATCAACACTATTATCTAAACGACCACAATCGCAAACACCCAAAATAAAACATGAACCAGGGAAAAAGAAATACATCTATCTAATTTTTTTTGCCCCATATCAAATCAAAATTTAAGGGCAAAATCACTTACTTGCACCGACCATTTTCTGCGGCTTTCCTGAGTTCATCAATAGATGTAGTCTTTGGCTTGAAGTTGATTGATTGGACTTATTTAGGAAGGCGAACCTTACTTCCCTGAGATGGCAGCTCGCTACGCTCAATGGAATTCCCCCCTCGACTGTGAGGCTCTTATCTTTTGGCATACTGACGCTTTACTCTATTACTGGCTAGCTCGGTCTCTTGTTCAGGTTCAGGCTATTTCTCGGGCTCAGTCTCTGGTGAGTCGTAATCGTAGTCAATGATACCAAGCACCTGCACCACACCTGCCCAAGCTAGCAGGAAGTTCTTGTGAGTTCGCCCAAAATTAGCCTACCTTCGCCACCTACCCTGGTTGCTTCTTTTCCACATCAAAGGTTGCTTCTCTCTCGAGCCTCTACTAGTTGCTTCACCCCGCTGAACCATTCAACAACAGAGCTATTTCTTCACACCATCCTTCTGTATGGGTGGGCGGGACAGTTCTGATATCTCTTATTTAATAACAACAAATGAATTCGATCGGTAAGGAACATGAAAATGAGGTGTGATCTATTAGCTTGTGCTGGCATATAGGGCAAGCAAGCGGTATAGAATGTTGGTTGAATGTCCCTTTGGTGTGGTTCTATCACAGAGTGGATTTCGTGTCATTAAAGGCACACATTCGTTCTTTTGCCCATTCTATGGCAGAACAGCCTCTTCTCAAGGCTAAGCGCTTACCACTGATGCACGAAATCTACCAGGTAGACCTGAGTATTTTATTAAATTAGTGAGCTTGATTCAATACTGTAAGTTTCTTTTACTTCTGATTGTACTTTTTACTTAGATTTTTAATGCATAATCAAAACTGAACAGTAAAAACCATAGAGAATAATCAACATGCATTTTCACACCACATGTACCCTGGGGAAACCCTATACAGGGAGAAAACCCCCAGCAAACAATTTCCTTTTATTGCAAAGATAATGTATTACCACTCACAAAATATCCACCATGAAAAATCTGCTCTTAAAGAGCTTGCCAATTTGACTCTGACCTGACTGTGTAACTAAGAGACCTTGCGATACATGATCTCCTGTTACAGACCAGCACTGAAGAGGTATCTTTGTTGCCTCCAATGACTGATATACGCTGCCTCTTTTGGTCTGATATACCAACACTGATATGGACTGTTATTGTTGCCTCTTATGGACTGTTACACTGCCTCTTATGGTCTGATATACCAGCACTGATATGGACTGTTATTGCTGCCTTCTATTGGACTGTTACGTTGCCTCTTATGGTCTGATATACCAGCACTGATATGGACTGTTATTGCTGCCTCTTATGGACTGTTATTGCTGCCTTCTATTGATTGTTATTGCTGCCTTCTAATGGACTGCTATGCAACCTTTTCTTGGACGGATATACCACTCTGCTTCCTCACCCATATGCTGCATAACTTGTGTGTAGAAAGAGGGTCAACCTCTTGCTTATATAGGAGTGGAGAGGTAGAGAGGAGAGGAATCGAATTAGAGGCATGAATGCATGCTTGACATAACTCAGCTTTATACTTTAGTTCAAAATTAGAACTTGACTTTACACTTCAGTTACAACTCGCCCTTGACATGTCACTGCATGTTATGCCAACTCAACAATGACTTGACCTTGACTGGACATGCATGCGAACTACTCAGCATGCACATGACATGCATGCAACATGCAACTAGACATGCATGCAACATGCAACATGTGACATGCAACAAAAACTTGACAACTTTGACTTTGACGTAGACATGCAATTTTGACATTTACAATTTGATTCTTTATAAGGCAATTCAAATTTCTTCATGGTGTATGATGTTACACGTGCCAACGCACTCGATCAATACATTTACATCATTTGCAATATCAGGAAGATTGTTTGTTTCTAGCTCATAGGAATTTTATGTTCAACCTAACTTTTGCTAGATGCCTTGACTTTTGCTAATGGTTCACAAGGCTTGACTAGGTTCACAGAGGTTGTACGTTCCCCCTGACTTTTGCACTAGTCTATCTATGCTCACAGAGGTTGTATGTTCCCCCTGACTTTTGCACTACACTGCCTATGCTCACAGAGGTTGTACGTTCCCCCTGACTTTTGCATTAGACTTACATCTTGACTTTTGTCTTAGAATTACAAGGCTTCTACCTTTGCCTTCGCTTGACTCACAAGATCATATAGCATCTCGTTCATCCTGACTTTTGGTTTGACTCCTAGAGGTTGTAGTTCCCCATGGCTTTTGTCAATACCTCACAAGACTGGTTGATTCTCCAAATCTCCCTGGCTAGCCTCAGGGTGGCCCATATGGCCTCTCATTGGAGAAAGACTATTGATGCTGCCAAATTTAACACATTTGACACTATTGAACCCGAAACATTTATAGGCATTTGACCAGGTCAACAAAGGACACTTTCCCTTACCGGGCTGCCAAGGAGTAGCTAATTGAACATTCTTTCTAACTAACTCTTTCCAAGCACATTGGCCCTGTAAGGATCTAAGAATCCTTTTTGCAGCTAAGGCTATTCTTCAAATTGTTTAATCCCAATCCCCCTAGCTTCTTAGGTCTAGTACAAAGATCCAACTTGCCACATGTCTCTTTCTCTGTCCTTTACCATCCGACCAAAGAAAATCTCTTCAAATTTGTTCCATGTGCTTAAGATTGCCCAATCCCAACCTTCTTTCTTTTTCTCATATTTGGATCAATAATGAAGAGCCTTTTAAGGACCATAAGGAAGGCCTTGAAAGGTGGGTGGTGAAAATTCTTCAAGCGCCAACCCCAAGTTACCGTTCAGTGAGTTGTTGGTAAATTATTAAATTATTGCACAGGGCGATAAGACAAGTTTTACTTTTCTTTTTAGTCAAAGTTTCTAATTCTATAGGTATGCATAGATTGATATTCTTTTTTTTTTTAACACTTTAGGATTTACTTTTCACTGGAATTTTCTAAATATATATGAGAAAATTACTTATGACTATCAATCATCAAGCATATGGCAACCCAAAGGTCCAATAGAGTTGAAAGCTAAGCTCTGATACCATATGTAATGGCTCAAATTCTAATAAATCTAAATGCATAATAAACATAGCAATTTGCAACCATTAACTGAAAAAAATGATGATACATTAATCTTGATTACATAATTCACAAGGAGCGAGTGGTGAGAAACTTACCTGAGAGTTGAATAAATCAACTCACTTACAACGCTATGAATATTGAACCATTGCACTCCAATCTTAAATCTGGCATGCCGCAACCAGGTGTGGGGTACGACTCTCCTCCCAACCAACCCCTCAATGAAAACCACTAAGAGCTCCCGAGCCATCTATCAACTACCTATGCTGGCTTCCAAGACTTTCCATCAATTGCACAAGCAAAAATATCCACACTTCTTTCTCCACCTTCATTATATAGAATTTCTTTTGTCCATCCATGCAAAGAAACTCCATGCATAGGTTCCACTTGTCAACATGCAGTTTTAACCTTTTTTTAATTTAGCTTTTCCTTGATCCCTTTTTATTAATTTCTCTTTTTTTTTTTTTTATCTTTTTTCTTTTATTATAATTTTTTAGTTATTTATTTATTATTATTCCTTTTACTTTAATTTATTATTATCTATTTTTTATTTTAAGACAATTTATTGTTATTTATTACTTAAATTGAAAATATGGGGCATTACAGACCATGCGTGAGGAAAACTAGAGCAAACATCGTGGTTACACAGATTAGCAATGTGGGAGTCGAGAGAGTGAATACCATGCTTGAGGAACTTGACCAGGGCTTTCCTCACCAGTTGCCTTGTTAGTGCTCATAACCTTGATCGCTTTCCTGATGTTTCCAAAGGAGAAAGATGACAAGAGAGAGGGAGGGGGGAGAGAGGCTACACACATAGTGGGCTGATCAGGAACTTCACAAAGGGAGGTAGTATACGAAAATATGGACTGAGGGTCTAAGCCGGGGGGGATATCATTATGTTGAGGGAAAGGGTGCACTAGAAGGTTTTAGGTGAATGGTGGAGGGGTTCACAAAGTTTGCATCTCCTCAAAGAGAGGAATTCCTGTTTTTTATGATGGAGGTGGCAATGATAAGATTTCTGAAAGTAGGTAAAGGAGGGGGTTTGTGTGTAAAAGTGAATTGAAGATGCTTATGGAGGGGTTAGCACTCCTCATTGAACCAGTGGTTCATGGGGAAAAAGCCAGGTTTAGGGGCACGATTGGGATGCTGGATGGAATGAGGGTAAGAGAACTTTAGTTTCTCAGTCTTGGCATTGCCAATCTTTTGAAAATCAGTCCATGTGATAGAAAGTTTATCAGTGTAGTAGAAATGTTATCTGATTCACATACAAGGGTCTGATTATTTAAACATCAGGCTTGGGTCATGCTGATATCAGGTTTTACCGATGAGAATGCACCATTGTGTGTGTGCGTGTGTATGCTGATAAAATAAATCTTTTACTTAACAAAAATTACTGGTGACTTGGACTGAAAATTTACAATTGTAATGAGGGAAGCGCCTCCAGCATAGTCATAAAATACAAAAAGTAAAAGAATATAAAGATGGAAATGGCAATTAAGCAAATCGTGACACAAATTGGGGCCAGTGCAATTGCCAGAGTGATGACATGCAAGTGGAGAGAAAGTAAACAGAAACAAATCTAGTCTACAGGACCCTTGTTGACTGTACGTATCAGATGAATTAGATCTCCTTTTCTTTTCTTTGAATTCGGATGAATAAATAGAAATGCAAATGTTGCAATGCTCCATACAAGAGAGCGTACAAAGTATGCACGTGTATTGTAATTAATAAATTATTGAAGAGCAGACCAAAATTTGCTGTAAAAGCTAGAAAAAATATCATAAACATGGAAAACTCATTAGAACACTTAAAAAAATGAATGATTTGCAATTCAGAGTCTCAAACAGATGGGGAGAAGGAAACAAACTGCAAGTGCAAGGTTCAACGATCTGACAGTAGAAAAAAGTATGCATGCAGTAAGCTATATTGCACAACATTATAAAAATTGCAGGGTTTTGGGCTGCTTCATTAGTTGTAGTTATTTTAGCAAAAGACAAATGGCATTTCATTGTATTTCATTGGATGCAATTTTTCAACCTTTTCCCGCAACAAGTAAAAGATTATGGTAGAAATGTTTTTGAATGACATTTTAATATGCTTTTAGTTATCTTTTTTTGTTGCTGTAAGCATAGAGAACCACTATATTACAGTGAGAAAAATAGAGTTACAAAATCAGACTAAATTCCAAACTGGAAAAACCAGCAGGAAATATGGATCATTCTGAGGCAGTTCTTGTCTAAATCCAGTTCTGTAAGCCTATATATGATTTATATATTTACTAACTGTTTGGCCTCTGGCTTTAGAAGCTTATCAGACTTGGAGTGTTTACCCTGCCCTGAGGTCATGAAAGTCAAAAATATTACAAAATAGGGCTGGATCTGTTGCCTCTTCCAAGGGATGTTAGACATATTAGCTAGAAAAAAAAATCAGTAAAGAGAGGAACCCGAATTCCGCACTTGTTAGACATTATCATCTTCAATTGTTATTGGGTAGAAGGGATCAGCCCCAGGAAGCTGTTCTTCTTCGTTTTCTGTTGTCTCATCTGCTGGGTGCATCGTTATGAGATAGAGATGAAGACGATGTATTAGCCTCCTTTGAGCAGAGAGTTGAGATGATGAACTCCAGGTGACTCTCCTGTGTAATGCAGTGGGAAAGAAGATCTGTTGAGTTGGACGTGCCTGTGGACGAGCACAGGTGAACGTGATCCTAGTCGCTGAGCACTAGTGAGTGTGGTTCTCCTGTGAGACTTAGTGAGATAGAGATATGGACATCCCTATGGACGTGCCCCTAATGGTTGAGCACTAGTGGGTGTATGAGATCCCTTGCTATATTGTTCAAGAGTCAGACTTACTTTTAACCCTAATTGTAATGTAAAAGGTACATGTTGGCCCCACTTTAATGTAATAGATAATTAATGTAAAAGATAATTAATCTGGTTATTATTAATTATATTGTGAGTTAGAGAAGTCAGCTTTGTTGTGCCAATAGACACTTCTGTTGACAGGTTCAGTCTAATATAAGTAAAGGTAAATTCCCCATTGAGGAATCATATCTTAAGTGTGAGTTTGGAAATTTCAGCAAACACTTGTTCTTGGGAAAAGTGCGCACCTCTCTTGGGCGCTAGGTTTCTAGGTTTTGTAAGGACCCTTTTGTGTGCTAGGTGTTTATGGTGGTGGAGGTCTTTCTCTTGAAGAATATAGCAAAGGATTGGCTGGGTTTTCTTCCCTTGTTGAGAAGGGTTTCCCAGGATACTTCTTGTGTACTTGTGCATGGTGTTTCTTTTTGTGATCTTGGTTGCTGCAACAAATTGTTTATGGTTTAAGTAAAAGGCTAAAATGGAATGAACTTCATGCTTAAGCCTTGCTTATTGAAAAATCAACACTCTTGACATGATTAACTGTTATATCATGCATGGGGAAGGTAGCATGTTCTGTCTGCTCCCTTATACTGCCTCCTGCTGCCACGTGGGGGATGGGATGGTCGGCAGGTGGTAGTACGGGGGTCTGTCCCTTCCCTATCACCTAATCTGGGTAATGCTTTTAGTTTTCTTCTTTACAAAGGTCTTGTTGTTTTCATTCCAATTATGTCTTGTATCCAAAATGTATTTTCCTGAAAATATGCATATTAAATTTCATTTATTTTTTACTTTTCTGTATTGGTACAGATTTATATTGATTCTTTTGCCACTGTATTCAATGATGATTAAACATGAAATAGGAGCAAGTTTACAGTTTTCCAAACTCTAAATGTTTATTTCAATTTCCTAATGTCACCCCAATGAAGTCATTGGCTTATTTCTTTCAATCCTTTAAGAGTTTGCATATAGAGTATTTTATTGTGTTGCACATGTTTGCTTTTTTCGTGTCTTTTTTTCCTCTCTGGTATATACCTAACATTTACCTTTAAACTAGATTTTCTATCTCAATTAATCTATTAAGATTTCCTTTCTATATCTCAATGTCATAAGGATTTGTTCTTATTAATCTTTTTTTTCCAGATAGGATACAACTTCTTGTAATTTCCCCTCTTAGTGCCCATAATTTTGAGTTTTTTAAAATGTCTATATTGGTGCATTTACCTGAATCTTAAAATTTTCTCTTATATTCCCATGCTTTCAATCTATGCATCCTCTGTATCTTGTACTTGTTACCTGGTACTAAGCTGTTGTCAATAGAAATGCCTTTGGGGATAACAAGCTTGCAAATAGACATACACTCTGCTGTGGTACACAAGCAAATAATGGTCAATATGTCATTTCTTGTTGTCCTCCCTGGTTAGAGTGTAACAGTTGGAAACAATTAACCTATGTTGTATTGGTTTTCGGGATGGAAGAACAGTGGGGACAGGGGGACGCATCCCTAGAATGACTAGAGCGCACCCAAAATTTTCAGGGGACAG
>CBVK0100262385.1:0-17888 GCA_900067695.1 Picea abies
TGGTCAAAGACAGACCAAGAAGACTGTTGATAGTTCCTGGATTTTCTACACAATTGTCTTGTACTTAGTGTTCAGGTCGTCCTTCACAATATCATTGTTATCGTCATCAGAGTCTGAATAGTTTACCAGCTCGGATTGCAGGATGTCTGAAATAAACGACCAGGTGGGTACTGAGCCACCCATCCGAGGTGAAGTATCTGAGACGTTGTCTGGACCCTGCACTACTACCTCGATATTCGCTTTCGCTGCTCTCCTTGGGGCCATAGCTGACGCTTGTTTTTTCGCTCTTCTACAATATACCTGTGTATACATGCGGAAATGAGTTCTCTCGGAGAAAAGTGAGCTCTGTGCGCTTATGAGAAATGTTTAAAATAAACGAAACTCTCGTATATATTTGAAAACTCTGTACCTTTTGAATAAGTCTGTCAAATCACACATAAAACCAAATTAAATGCATAAATCCGATCTTATTTATTCGTGGATTTACCCTAAATCTTTATTAATGTCATCAATGTTCGGCGGCTTGACAGGCAATCGGGTCATGGAGAGCAAGTAAATTCCTCGTGAAGTGTGCCAACCTCGATGCGCGGGACGTATCTCGCTTAATTTCGTCTTTCTAAAAATTCAAATCTTAACGACTTAAGGATTTCCTCGCCTTTCGCCACATCGCGAATTTCCCTATAACGTTTTGACTTTACAACTCACGAGACTGCGAGTTCCGATTTTAGTTTAATTAACAATAACCGTGATATGGCGGATCCTTAATTATATAATTAACTTAATCGCCATATCGCGACTCGGGAATTCGAAGACAAACTTTTGGGAGATTGATATGCCGAGTCGCGATATTGCGATGTGGCGATAATTAAGGCTCGAATTAAGAGAAGGAAATTTTAGATTAGGCGATTAATTAATCTTACCATAATCATGTCGCAACTTCGTGAATCAGGGTTTTGGAGACTTTAACTTCATGAAGGAAAGTTCCGAGTGGCGATGTGCCGAGAACCAAAACTAACCATGGTTAGTCCTTTTTACCTTTAGTTCTTCGACCAAGGTGATCATAAAGTTATCGTGTTCTCGGCTATCGGGGCTGTGAGAACAAAAACTTGGGTCTGACGGATGTCGAGGTGTGAAACCCCGACGATGTCTAATCATGGGTTAAAAGTTTTACCCCAGTTAACGCCTTGGGTGAAAAATTGAAAAACGAGTTCGCAGTTTCGCGACTCGGGACTTGTGAATTCAAAAATTAAAGTATTCGACTCGCGATATCCCGAAACAAAACAGAAGAGCAAACATTACTTGTGAAAAATGGACCTTTTTTGAAAGTGACAAAGCAATGCTTATTCATGCACCAAGATTTCAGAGTTTTATGATCTCGGAAGGAGAAGAAAAACAACTTTAGATCTCAAGTATCAAACATTTAAAATTGCGTGAGGTGAAAAACAAGGGCGGCTCCAATAGTAGGTAGGCCCCTTGATGATCAAAGAATGATAGCGCATGACATCATCATCCATATGCTCAATGTCCAAGGTAAAATGAGGGTCTGTCATCTCTCCAAGGAATGTCCAATCATTTCCAAGTACAACGTCCTGAAATCAAAGCATAATGTGGCTCTGTGGTACACTGTCTAAATTGTGGGATTCCTACCCATTTGATAGCCAATCCGACAATATCCGATCTCATCTGTCCATCGTCCAAGGTCCAAGACGTGTGGGGAGTTGCCCATGGTATGTCCAACCTTCAGGAGGTGCAACGTCTGTATCAAGGATGCATCGTCCTTTGTGTAGTGAAAAATGTTTTGGGTGTCATGATCAAAACGAACTCGAAAGGACCGTGTCAAGTGCACCATGGTCAACAAATGCACAAGATCAGGTGAGACCAACAATCACAAGATACAAGAGTCATTAGAATTATACAAGGCAAGCCAAAATTTAAGTCAAAATCCAAATAATAAACTCACATTAGGTATCTTCTTCAAACTTCACATTAGCTCAGGACTTTATGCAATTTGACAAGTTTAGGTATGGGAGGACCATCAAAAGACCCTATTAGGTTTGCCAGTACCCAGGTAGAAGGATAGTTCCCGAGGAAACCCATTAAAGTGTAAGTATGGTGAATGAAAACGTTTCGAGGTTACTTCATGGTGATGGAGTCATTAACATGCAAGGTACCATGTGTTAAAATTCTTCTTAAGCAGTTAAGTGTGTTCTGTATTCTTTAACTTTAGACTATTAAAACAATAACTGCATGCATAAGGATCACTGAAAGAAATATATCCACAGTATACACAAGATTTATCTTGGGAAATCCTCGTGGGGGAGAAAACCCAACAAAGCTTCTTCAATATAGATTCTTCAACAAGTACAATGTCTCTCTCAAGAGAGATCTCACCAAACAAAAGATAAACCAGAAAGCCCTAACCATAATAGAGTAGCGCACCACTAGACCAAGATAGTCCTCTTCGACAGAACACTCTTCCTTTGTAGTTGCGTCACTCTCTAAGACTTGCGCACTTTTCTGTGAGAGAGCTTGTTGTGTGTTTTCTTGAAGTGAGGTGCCTAGCCTCTTATAAATACAAGTTGTGCCCCCCCATAAATTAGGTCAGGGCTGAGCTGTCCACTTTATCTTTCTAATTTAGAATTGACTTGTCAAGGCACAATAGGGCTGACTTAACAAATATAATATAATATTATTCTTTAGGGTTTTGTCTTGGTCAAATACAATATGAATATAATAAGAATATCTTTCGAAGCCACTCAAACTTCAACACTCCCTATTCTTCTAGCATGATCATCACGACTGCTTCTGTTCTTCTATACACTTGGCCATCGACTTGTTGAATTTCCATGAATCTATATTGAAGAAGTTTTGTAACCACATCAACATCTAGGGTCTCATCATCCATCCGGGATTTATGTCATCACGAGACTTTCACTCGCCAGCTCACATAGAATCTGGCATCTAGTTCCATATGGATCCTTTAGAGAAAGCAAGAGGCCCCGACCTTACTATAGCTATGTGGCATGCTAAGTGACATCATTGATGCTAAGCCTACCAGTTATGTAGAGGTTGCAAAGAAGAAAGAATGGAAGGATGCCATGGTTGAAGAGTACCAATATATTGTAAAGAATGATGTTTGGGATGTGATTATGAGATCGAAAGAGAAGATAGTTGTAAGTTCCAAGTGGATTTACAAGACAAAACATTTAGCAGATGAAAGTATCGAGAAATGCAAGGCAAGGTTCGTAGCACGTGGTTTCTCCTAGAAAGAAGGAATAGATTATGAGGAGACATTTGCTCTTGTAGCGAGATACACTTCAATTAGAGCTATACTTGCAATAGTTGCAGTAAAGAAGTGGAAGGTACACTATATGGATGTGAAGACAACTTTTCTAAATGGTGTAATAGAAGAAGAAGTGTATGTGGAGCAACCACAAGGTTTCGAAACACATGACAGTCAAACACGTGTGCAGATTAAAGAAAGCCTTGTATGGGTTAAAACAAGCACCGAGAGCATAGTACGATATAATTGACAGCTTCTTGATGAGCTTGGGCTTTACCAAGAGTAAAGCATATTCCAACCTATACTTCAAAGTTGTGGATGTTGGACCAGTGATACTACTGTTGTATGTGGATGACTTGTTTCTAACAGGAGACGAGAAGCTCATCACTGAGAGAAAGAGGAAGCTCATTGCAGAGTTCGAGATGAAAGACCTAGCCATGATGCATTACTTCTTAGGTCTAGAGGTATGGCAGAGACCGAGTGATATTTTCCTTAACCAAGGAAAATATGTTGTTGAGATTCTGAAGAGATTCAAAATGATGGATTGCAAGGCCATGCCTACACCGATGGTGACACATGTGAAGTTGTTGAGCGATACATCTTCAAAGATAGTGGATGCCACCATTTATAGACAGATGATTGGTTCGTTGGTATACTTAACGAACACAAGGCCAAATATATGTTTTGCGGTGAACACATTGAGTTAGTATATGGTTGAGCTGAGAAGTGTTCACTTGGTTGCAGCAAATCATGTGATGAGGTACTTGAAGGGTGCAATTGATTATGGACTCAGATATGCTTCAGATCGTGAGATAAGCCTGCAAGGCTTTACTGATTCAGATTGGGCCGACAGTGTTGCAGACCGGAAGAGTACATCTCGATGTTGCTTCAGTATGGGATCGACCATGATCTCATGGTTCAGCAGGAAGCAGACTAGTGTGGTGCTCAGTACAGCTGAAGCAGAGTATATAGCAGTGTGTTCAGATAGCAGTGAAGCAGTGTGGCTTTAGAAGTTGCTTGCAGGATTGTTTGATCTCGAGTTAAAGGTGACTTGTATCTGGTGTGACAACCAGAGTTGTGTGAAGCTGATAGAGAACCCAGTCTTCCATGACAAGTACAAACATATTGAGATCAAGTACCATTATCTCAGAGATATGGTACAGAGGGGAGCAGTGAAGCTCCAATATGTCGCTACAGATGAGTAGATAGGTAACATGTTGACCAAGCCTCTGTCAAGAGTGAAGTTTGTGTACTTCAGAGACAAGCTTGGTGTGGTCCAGAAGGACGTCACTAGTAAGAGGGAGTGATGAGTTACAGTTGCAATCCAGGGCAGTAGCCTCAGCATGTGGCAGAGGCAACGAGTGGTCATTCACGGGCATGTTACGGCTGCTGCAGTGAAAACTTCTGGTACGTCGAGTTACTGCTACTCCAGTGAAAAAGTCTGGTGTGCAAAGGGCTACTCTAGTGAAAAAAGTCTGGTATGTCGAGTTATTGTTACTCCAGTGAAAAAGACTAGTACGCAGAGAGCTACTCCAGTAAAAAAGTTTGATACGCCAAGTTACTGCTACTCTAGTGAAAAATTCGAGTACGTAACTTGCTACTCCAGTGAAAAAGTCTGGTACGCAAGTTACTGTGGCACCAGTCAGCATGACCTCGCACAAGGTCAACAGATGACATGCCTTCAGGGCTAGTTAGTTACCCGACTTTTTAAGATGGTGGGCCAACCTGTGTGGTTGGAGGTGTTTCCTAGCCTTGGGATAGATGGGTAGTGTGTGCGCACTACATTGCCTAATCCTCGTGATTAGATGCCTGGTGATTGTGGGCCAATTGCATGGTGTGCCAACCAGAGCTTCCATAATGAAGTATCCATAGAATCTGGCATCATGATCTTCTAGTACAACATCATCATCTGCATCTGTATCTATAACTCTGGGAGCTTCAGGCTTCTCATCATGAATCTCATCTGAATGATTTTGTCTTGGTCTACTGAAAGTTGTATTCTCATCGAAGGTGACATCTCTGCTAGTCTCAATCTGATGGTGACCAAGGATGTAAACTCTGTATGCCTTTGATGTTTCATTGTATCCAACAAATATACCTTTCTTGCTTGAAGGGTCCAACTTCGATGTCTTGTCCTTGGGGACATGCACATATATTGTACAACAAAATATCCTTAGGTGGCCGACCTCTGGCTTTTCACCAGTAAACATCTCTTCTGGTGTCTTGTTCCCAAGTACTTTGTGGGGACTTCTGTTCTGCACATACACAACGGTCCTGGTTGCTTCTACCCATAGATGCATTGGTAAGTCTTGATCATGAATCATGGACTTCACTGCTTCCATGATTGTACGGTTCTTTCTTTCTGCCACACCATTCTGTTGAGGATTGCAGGGAGTAGAGAGCTCCCTCTTAATCCCAACTTCCTTACAGAATGACTTCAATTCATCTGAAGTGAATTTTCCTCCATTATCTGATCTCAAAATCTTTATCTTCTATTCAGACAGGTTTTCAACAAGTGCCTTGAACTCTTTGAAGTTGTTGAATACTTCACTTTTAGCCTTCAAAAAGTAAATCCAAGTTTTACGTGAGAAGTGTTAAAATGTTCGATGTGCTCGTTTAACCATAGACAATATCAGAATATTGTCACCCAACCATAGGCACGTAGCCACCCTCGAGCACCGTAACCTTGACAGATAGAATAATTCTGGAAGTAGTACCAGACCCAACAAATAACTAAGAGAGAGCACACCTCTCTCTCAAAGATAGGGCACCAAGTAGAAAGTCCCAAAAGCATAAACCAAGACCAATACCTAGCTGCAGTCGTTGCAGTTGCACTTCTCCTCTAGACTTGCACACCACTTTATCTTGTGTGAGCTTGTGAGAGAGTGTGTCTCCAAATGAGCTCAAGCGCCCTCTATTTTTAGTTCTCCTTGTCAACTGTCTCGGCCGATTTATTCTTTTAGAGGCTAATACTTAAATATTAATTCTTTTATTGAGTCTACTTGTCTTCTACGGTTTCTACATATCTGCTTAGGGTTTCTGTAGCTTCCGGAATATTCTAATCTAGTAAGAGGTTGCACATGGAGGTTGATACCTCCCGCAACCACCATAATATCAACACTCCCTCCTAGCTAGGGAGGTATTAAGAGGTAGCATCATCATAGGCACACATGCTATCTCATGATCAAGAGCAACATCATCACTATCATTATCATCTGATAGCATCCTGGCATCAAACTATATCATCAACTGCATCATCTCTTGAGGCCATACTTCATTCGAGTAATCGGGCATGATGTTGAATAAGTCATGTGATGGACTCAACGCACTCAACAAAGTATCTCACATAAGTCACTCACTTAATAGAGTGATACAAGGACCATTAAACTAAGAGAATGTCTTCCCGATGTTGTCCAAACATCAACATAGCTATCCCAACAGATGCTGAATGCCCCACAATGGCTACAAGAACCATCCTCTCAACTGTATCATCTCTAAGCCGTACGAGCATGATGCGAATGCATCATATCTAAGCTGTACTGGCATGATGTGGAGTACCGTCTACATCATCTCTAAGCTGTACTAGCATGGTGTCAATGCACCATCTCTAAGCTGTACTGGCGTGATGCGAGTCATCTGCATCATCTCTAAGCTGTACTAGCATGATGCGACTGCATGATATCTAAGCTGTACTAGCATGATGCTACTGCATCATATCTAAGCTGTACTAGCATGATGCGACTCAGACATATGCATCATCTCTAAGCTGTACTAGCATGATGCTAATGCATCATATCTAAGCTGTACTAGCATGATGCATCTCAAGACATCTGTATCGTATCTAAGCTGTACTAGCATAATGCTGAAGCATCATATCTAAGCTGTACTACCATGATACCAATCATCAATCTGTCAACCTGGACCATTCTCCACAAGGAGAATCTCTGTCCACCAGCACACTGACTATCCATGACGCCATATATCAACACTCCCTCCCAACCAAGGAAGTCATCTCCTCCCTTTCAACCAAGGGAGCAATCTCCATAAGTCCCAGCTTGTCCCTCAAGTATGCAAACTTTATCTTGGACAGAGGCTTTGTCAAAATATCAGTTATCTGCTCATCGGTGGAGATGTACTGGAGAATCACTTCTCCCTTATGGACTTTATCACATAGAAAATAGTACTTGATCTTGTTATCGCGCAATCTGTACTTGCCCAAATCCCAAGGCAAGTAAGGGAGATTGGCGTAATAAACAGGATATTCTATCACTGTCACCTTAATAAGAAATCCCCACTTTTTAGGGATAGGCAGGGTCTACCCCAGGGGAGGCGTCCTCGGTAACCTAAATGGCTGGAAAATTAGGGTTATGGTCAAGATATATTCCCCCCTCACTGGTTCCCAAAGTCACTAAGTCCGTGTCTAAAAGATGAGGTTAATGAAGTGGTTGATGTACCTTCCTGGAACAAGACAATATAGCATGCATATACAATAATTCCAAGTACAAATATGATAATAACACCTCAATAGACAATGGACAGTGAAAATAAGTGCTAGCTGATATAAAATTGCAGCAGTTAATAAGTTTACAACAACAATTGATAAAATGTAACAACTGCAACGAATACTCCTCAGAAAAGCTTGTAAAGACAATGAAAAATTAGCATTGACTAAGTAGTATGATAATAACTTGTCATAAGCAATTTTTGAAATGGTTAGCTAGCAATTATTGTTGAGTATGCAGAAAATTTGTTGCAATTAGATGGCTGTATCAAACATTTATAACAACAACAAATAAGTTAGTGATCTAGGCTAAACTAGGGTTAGAGATAGTTAGTAAAAGCTTAGGAGAAGAGTGTTTGAGTGTTTAATCAATCCTTCAACAAGATAGAGGCAAGAACTAGTGCCTTCTAGGGCTTATGGAGTCGAAGTGGACGGCTTCTTCTAAGGCTGCAAATCAATTTGATAATACACAAAAGTCTAGGAGGGAAAATGCATAGGAGAAGCAGTAACTTAAGTCCCCCTATGCATTTACCTCAAGAGACAAGATGCTAGGGTGTAGGAAATTCTAGTCCCTAACACCTTGCTCTCCTTAGGCTTCTTATGGAGTAAAACCTAAGCAAAGATAACTAAGTCAAAATCCTTAGAGTGTTAGCAATTTAGGGCTCTAGGGTTTCACTAGTCACTAGATCAATTCAATGAAAAGCTTGGCAAATAGAAAGTAAGAAAGTAGCAATTTAAGTTTCTTACTTCAAGTATTAAGTATACCATGCAATTTCATAATCTTTTATGAGCAAATAAAACCATACACAAACCATTCAATAGATGACAAAAAATCCAGATTTTACTTACTTGCACCAAGAATAATCATGAAAATACCATGCAAGATCACCATAAAAACTTCTAAGATTGATCAAGTTGCAAAAAATAGCCTTATACAAGAGTGCACCTCACAATTTCAGGCAATAGCCCTTGTTAGGGCACAAATTTCAGACTTCTTCTCTTGTATGAGAAGTTGTGATGATCAAAATGAATGTACTTTATGCATATTTATACAAAACTTTGACCTTTAATTACTTTTAGGTAAAAAATAAGGCCGACTTGGCCAATTTACAATAAGATTCAATTTTGACATAATAAAAATTAATTAACATCTAAAGACACCTCCTAGGGTGATGTCATGCCCTTTTAGGGCGACATTGAGGCCTAAAGGTAGAACTTTGAGCCTAAAATGTAGGGCGCTTGGCCTCCAAAGGCCCCAGATGATGCCCACACGTTCCACGAGGCTCATAAATGCCTCCAAAATGAAAACCCTAGCTCTGGATGACGTCTAGGGTCATGATGGTGACGTCTAGGGCCCTCAAGGGCCAACGTCCATGTGGAAGAGCAAGGACCCCCTGGGTCTAGGTCTGCCAGGGTGCCTGCAAAGGTAACGTCCTTCTTTTTCCCGGTGCAAACCTTCAATTTCTTCTTACCCCTGGGTGGGGTTGCAACATCCATCTATGGGCTTTAAGCCCCCATGAAGGTCCGAGCTAATCATTCCCTCATGTGTACCTGTCCACCGGGGAAGGTCTTGCAACAACAACAAGTACACCCTCCAGGGGTTCATAAGTCACAGGGATCATAGCATGTAAATCACATCCAATAATTAAATTACCTAAACATGTGCATCAAACCCCCTTTAACCTAGACAAATGCTCAAAGATGTTATGCAATTTGACAAGTTAGGTTTAGAGAAGGTCTCAGGGTGTCCTATTGGGTTGACCTCTCTTAAGTTTGGGGTGTTTCCTAGATGGGATCTAATCCAAGTCATGTAAATGTATGAGGTGGTATGGATAAGTGTTTGGGCATGGGGTGCATGTAATAACAGGGAAATGTAAAGTCTTACCTGTGGGTGTCTTTGTAGAGGGCGAGCTGCACCTTGTCATAAATGCAATTGTTTCCTAGCCCATTCATTCCCTTTTATTCTTAGCTTTATTTCTTTTGATCTTCTACTTTTGTGCTTCAAGGGAATAGTTGAGGGCCACTGTCCTGGCTTGATGACCAGAGGTGACCACGTTATCCACAAACATTTCACGGAAATCAGAAGGCTGGCTTGTGATGAGATCCCCTTTCTCTTGGCTATGCCACCAAGAGCCACTACCCTGGTTTGGTGACGAAATAGGTGGTAGTGTCATATCGCTACATGCCCATGGTCATAATAGTCCGACTCGTGATGAGACCTCCTATCCATCAACTATTACCTTGAGTGTTTATTTATCTTATGGGTCCCCTTTTCTTACTGAGAAGCTTTTCATTGCTTTCTCAGGGATCCCTGGGCGTAGCATCTCAATGGTTTCAACATTAGCTTTTAACTCTTGCTAGCTACTTTTACCCTCTGGGCCTTTAGCCCCTTCTTCCCACAAGGTAAGGTACAACCCTTCCTAGCGTAGCCAATCCCAATGCCCAAAAAAGGATAGGGGACATGGAAGGAATAAAGATGGAAAGTAGTAAGCATGGAGGGAACAGACGATGACTTTTCACAGACCCACCCAGTAGCAACTCATCCTAAAGGGAAACCCACTTACTAGGGCACTGTGTTACCCTTCCAGGTATAAACGAGGCAAAGAGCATAATTTCCAAGCAAACGTCATGAAATGAAGAAGGATTCAATGCAACATATTCAAGTGCTTCAAAAATCAAAGTGATACATACCATGATACCCAAACTCATTACTTGGAGCAAGACCCACTGCTACTTCAGGACCATGTTGATGGGGATGGATACTGCTGCTGGTGATGAATGGATTGCATTGAAGAAAAGAGGGGCCCTTCGGGGCCATGCTCAAGTCGTCTGGATCTCAGTACTCCACGTCTAGAACCTTTGGGCCTCGAGACGTGATCTCCTTAGTTATCCCTAGGCTAGGGGATAACAGATCTCAATGTGCTTCGACCTGTCATGGAACAAGGGGTTCTCTGAAAGCTTCACACAACTCTGATTATCACAATATATCACAGTTGAATCTAACACCTGATCAAATAGTCTAGAAACCAACTTATGGAGCCATACTGCTTTCGTACAAGCATCAGAAGCTGCAATATAATTTTCTTTTGCAATATTGAGCACAACAGACTTCTGTTTCCTGCTAGCCCATGATATCATAACAGATCCCAAGCTGAAACATATACCAGAAGTACTCTTTTTGTCATCTGTGCTCCCTGCCTAGTTTGAATCAGTAAATCCATGCAACTGTACATCATTGTTTAAGACTTATCTCAAACCATAGTTTAGCGTCCCACGAAGATATCTCAAAATATGCTTTGTAGCTATCCAATGCTCATTCTAGGTTCCACCTAGAATTGTTTACAACAAAACAAATGTACGGTCGGGTATTAACCTAATACATCAATGAGCCAATCAACTGGCGGTACATGGATGAGTCTACTAGATCATAATCAAAGTCTTAACTTCCTCATATTTGTCACCATGGGATTTGCCATGTATTTGCAATCCATCATCCCAAACTTTTGAAGGATCTTTACAACATACTTCCCTTGCCCTAGGAAGATTTCACCACGCTTCTGCCATACTTCTAGTCCCAAATAATAATGCATGAGACCAAGATCCTTCATATCGAATTTAGAGGCTGGCTCCTTATTACACTGAATGATGAGAGACTCTGCACCTGTCAGAAACAAATCATCAACATATAGTAGTAGGATCACAGGTGCCTCATTCACAACCTTGTAATAAAGGTTTGGATCAACATAGCTCTTGGAAAATCCAAGTTTCGTCAAGTAACTGTCAATCTGTGCATACCAAGCTCTTGGAGCTTGCTTGAGTCCATACAAGGCCTTCTTTAATTTGCATACACGGGTTTCTGTCGGGTGTACATAAAAACCTTGAGGTTTCTCTATGTATACTAATTCCTCAATTACTCCATTGAGAAAAACAGTCTTTACTTCCATCTGATGTAAACTCCAAGCCATGGATGTTGCAAGAGATATGATGGCTCTAATAGAGGTATATCTGGCAATTGGAGCAAATGTCTCATCATAGTCTTCTCCCTCCTGCTGGGAGAACCCTCTAGCCACAAATCTTACCTTGTATTTATGGATACTCCCATCTACTGCATGTTTTATCTTGTAAACCCACTTTGAAGTTACTACCGACTTTCCTTCAGGTCTAGGCACAATTTCCCATACATTATTTTTCATGATGGATTTATATTTTTCCATCATAGCTTCATTCCATTCTTTCTTTTTGATTGCTTCCTCAAAGGTGGAAGGTTCTGCATTGACAAGACTTGTCATGAGTGTCGCATAACTAGAGAATCTTTTGGGCCTCTTGCTTTCCGTGAAGGTGCCACTGGGAGCTTTATGTCTTTCTGCTTCTTGTAAGGTGGATTCTAGCCATGTTGGTCGTTTTCTGTTCTTGGGTACAACAACTTGTTCTACAGGTTCAAGTGGTTGGTCTGGTTCTTCACTGGGATGTTCCGAGGAACATGTACTTTCTTCCTTGGGATATTCATGTTCTTCTTCATCATTGGAGTCCATGGAATCTTCTATAGATTTCTTGAAGGCAAACTTCTCATCAAAAGTTACGTCTCTACTGATTTCAACCTGCTATTGACCTAGGACATAGATTCTGTAAGCTTTTGATGTCTCACTATATCCAACGAATATGCCTTTCTTTCCTGAGGGTTCCAACTTCTTTCTTTTGTCCTTGGGAACATGGATATAGACAAGATGACCAAGGATCCTTAAGTGTTCCACACTTGGCTTCTTTTTGGAGAAGGCTTCTTCTGGAGTGAGTTCTTCAATATACGATGAGGACTTCTATTTTGAATATATACGGTTGTCATAGTTGCTTCTCCCCATAGAAACATGGTTAGATTCTGGTCATTCATCATTGCCTTAATAGATTCTTCAATGGAACGATTTTTTCTTTCTGCCACACCATTCTGTTGAGGATTATGTGGAACAATTAGCTCCTCCTAATCCCGACTACTTTACAAAAGGCAATGAGCTCCTTGGAGGTATATTCTCCCCCATTATCATATCTTAGTGTCTTGATCTTCCTATTTGTGAAGTTTTCCACTTCAACTTTGAATTCTTGGAACTTGCCAAATACTTCATCTTTCGTCTTTATTAGGTACATCCAAGTCTTTCTTGAGAAGCCATCTATGAATGCCACATAGTAAAGAGAGCCTCCTAGAGACTTTATTGGCATAGGACCACATACATCTGAGTGTATCAGATCCAAGATCTCCTTGGATCTATTCTCACTGCATGGGAATGGCTTCTTAATATTCTTCCCGAGTGCACATCCTCTGCAAACTCCTTAGTGTATTGATTGTAGTTCTGGTATGCCTACAACCATTTGTTTTAGAGATGGCAATGCTTGATAATGAAGGTGAGCATACCTTCTATGCCATAACTCACTAGTATTAAGTTCATCGTGTACAACAGCTTGAGTTTATACAATCTTCCTTCACGTATCCCAATGACTCTAGCATCTTTTATTTTTGAATCTTTAAACCATGCAGGTACTTTTCCATCGACAAAGGCTATTCTATCTCCTTTGTCTTCCAAGCAAGAAATAGATACTAAATTCTTTTTCAAACCATGAACATATAAAACATTGCTAAGATGAACATTGTTACTTGATTCCATTTTGTTAGAAGCTTTTCCAATTCCCTTGACTGCATAAGAGTTGTTGTCTCCAAGTTCCACTTTATGTGATGTTTCCTTTTCCTTCATGCTTGAGAGATTTTCATGATCACATGTCATATGTCTTGAAGCTCCACTATCGATCAACGACATGTCTTCTTCAAGAGATCCTGTAAGAGTTGAGTAGTAGAATAAATCGGTTTCTTCATGCTTGGCTTTCTTTGAAGGTTCTTCATCATTGCAACTGACACATGGTCTCTTTCCTCTCTTCTTTGCTAGTTTAGGACAATCGTTTTTGTAGTGGCCATATTCATTGCATTCATAACATTGTACCTTTGACATATCTCTCTTATGATTGAATTTCTTTCTTGAACCAAATCTTTTCTTACCTTCATGTCTCTTGAACTTTGTTGCATAGGCTTGAGCATCCTCTTCCTTTTGAGTTTATCCTTGTCTCTTCTTGTGCGCAACATGTGCAAAGTTCTTCCAACGTTGGAAACTCCTTTCTTGTATTCATGTTTGCAGCAAATGCATCCTATGATCTAGAAAGACCATTAAGTGCTATATTCACAATTTCCTTTTCTGGAATAACTTCTTCAATGGCTTGTAGTTGAACTCTCAACTGAGAAATCCTTACAAAGTATGAGGCTACAATGTCATCATTAGTCATCTTTGTGTCACGAAGCTCATTCTTCAGACTCATCACTTTTCCAATATTTTTGGCTGCAAAGAGGTTAGTTAGGGCATCATACATCTTCTTGGATGAGTCAAGATTGGATATATAGGGTATGAAGTGATCTTTTTCAGAGTTCACAATGATACTCATGGCATTGATGTCATTGCCCTTGAACTTCTCCATTGCTGCAACGTTCTGAGGTTCATTTTCTTTTTCTGCTTCAAACTGTGGTTCCATGATCTTGCCCTTCACGATATGTAGAACTTTGTTCTTGGCAAGGATGAGGTCAATCCTTGTCTTCCATGCTCTACAGTTTGAAGCTCCTTCTAGCTTGTTCTCTGACTTCATGGAGTAAGTCATAACTGCCTTTGACTTTGATTTTTACTAGTCAAACTTTTACTTTGACCAAAAAATTCAACCTTGACGTTTTTGCTAGCTAAAGGTACCAAGAGGTGCACTAGGCTAAGGCACACTAGAATGTCCAAGAATTATGCCAAACGTCTCACTTGAAGTGCCTAGAGAGTTTGGTTATGGTTTGCTGCAACTGCAAAATCATAAACCCTAGGTGCAGCTGCAACTGCAACTGGTGCCACAATGAGCTTAACAAAGAACTTCCACTCTACCTTCCAGCGATTAGACTGTCTTGAAGGTCGTGTGGGCCCATAACCTGTTAAAATGTTTGATGTGCTCGTTTAACCATATATAATATCACAATATTGTTAAATTTTTTAATTAAATAAAGTACCAAGGCAAGTGTTTCTCTTCCCTAGGCGCCTAAGGGTGAGAAAGTGCCTAATGTGGGTCCTAGTCAGTTAATTTGTGAGATGCAAATTAAAAGGTAACTTTATGACTAAAGTGAGGGTGAGTGAAGAGACACCAAATCTTAGCCACTCATCTAATCTAATCTCAACCGTTAGATTAGAAAACCCCTCACCTTCCCTCATGAGGTCGATTAGGGCAAGAGGGCGCACCCATTGTGGGTTGTTCAAGCATTCTTGTTGAGAGAACAAGAGAGAGCAAGAGAGAGGTCGAGCTGGAGAAGAAAGAGGCAGCATTTGTAGAGCTGGGCGTGCATCCCAAGGCAACAAGCTAGCATGGATTTCAAGACAAGGTACAATAGTTAATGCAGACCGTACGGTATGGATTTTTAGAGGCTGTACAACCATTTTTCATGCACAGAAATCGAGGGAGATAGCAGAAATAATTTCTGAGAAGTTTGGCACGCATCCCAAGGCTGCCACACAGTCATTAAATGGCATAGAAATCGAGGCATCTGCTGTCATAAATTTCTGGGTGAAATTCCGTACAGTTCGTACAGTTTTGGCACGAATTTCGTGGGCAGTACAACACGGTTTTCAAGGAGCTGTTCCTGCTACATATTCCGTACAGTCTTAGCAAAAATTTGGCACGAATTTCGAGACAACCCGTACAATATTTATTGTTGGGACAGCTGTACAGTTGTACGGATTTCTGGCACAGAAATCGAGGAGCATTTTCCAGGACTGTTCAGAAGGATTTTTGCAAATGAAAGTCCAGATAAGTTTGTGTAAATTTCTGAAGATGAATATGTTGTAAAAGAAATTTCTCAGACGCTCATAAATAATAAAAAGCCCTCTCTCACTGGTTTTCCCCTTGTGGGTTTTTCCAGGGTTGAAGTTAGACAGAAAATTCTTGTGTCTATAATTTTCTGAGTTTTGCATACTGCTGATATTTTATTTCTGCACTTAAAACGATGTTCAAAATCCTCATGTTTCAGTTCTGAAGTTTATTTTCTGCTAAGTTTTTATATGCTGATGTAAAACTGGGTTTGGGCATTTAACATTGGCTGAAAAATCAGCGAGACTGAAACTGGGTTGGGGTCTGAAAAATTAACATGGTATCAGAGCTGAGTTGAAGGGAAGTAGAGATTTTAGCAGACAGAAAGTTGGGACAGCAGACACTTCACAGGGCAGATTTTTGAATTTGTTATTTTCAGCAGAAAAAGAGTCAATGGCTACTGGTTTGAGAGTTGAGGACAGACTTGATGGGGCAACAAATTTTGGTGCTTGGAAGGAGAGGATGATCTTGCTTTTGCAAGAAAACAAGTTGTGGGATATTGTGGAGAATACCACTACTCATCCTGTTGTGGTACCTATTGATGCTACTCTTCTTGCAGCCTATACTATGAAGAGTATCAAGGCTAAGAGATTTATTCTTGATGCAATCAAGGATCATTTGATTCCTCACTTGACGGGGAAAACACATGCCTGTGAGATGTGGGAGTCTTTGACTAAATTGTACCAGAGTACAAATGAGAACCGGAATATGGTTTTGAGGGAAAAACTAAAGAGCATAAAAGTGACCAAGGCTGAAAATGTGGTCACATACCTTACTAGACTGACATAGGTGAGGGATGAGCTTGGAGCTGTGGGTGAAGCCATAGCTAACAGTGATCTTGTGAGAACAACATTGAATGGAGTCTCCAAACAATGGGCTGTTTTTGTGGAGGGCATTGTTGCTAGGGAGAAGCTTCCGGGTTGGGAACGTCTTTGGGATGACTTTGTACAGGAGGAGACCCGGAGAGGTTATGTACATGGCAGTTCATCTACAGGTCATGAGGAGGAGAATGTGGCTCTTGCTACCACTAGCAAGAAGAAGTTCAAAAAGGGTCTAAAGGGAGGATAGAAGCCCAAGGGTGAAGGGAGGAAAGACATGAGCAAAGTCAAGTGCTTTGAATGCCATGAGTTTGGGCACTATGCAGGACAGTGTCCGAACAAGAAGAAGAAACAAACAACAGCTTCAGCAGAGGTGGAAGAGTTTTCCACCAAGTTTGAAAAGGAATTTTCCTTGATTGTGTGTCTTTCCTCGAGGACCACTACTCCAGATACTTGGTATATTGACAGTGGTGCCTCTCGCTATATGACAGCAGTTCGTGAGCACTTGACAGATCTTACTCAGTGTGGAGATGCAGAGGTAGTGCTTGGAGATGACCGGGAGGTCAAGGTGGCTGGTTGTGGGACCGTATCATTTCGGAGGGAGTCTTTGCCTCCTATGACTTTGACAGAGGTTCTATATGTTCCGGGCTTGAAGAAGAACTTAGTGTCAGTTTCTACTATTGAGGAGAAGGGCTATGAGATCTTGTTCCGTGATGGGCAGGTGCTTCTTTTCCCTAGAGGATCTAGCACCACTTCGGCCAAAGTGATTGGTACTAGACATGAGAGGCTGTACAAGTTTTTGTTCCAGCCAGCGAGAGCATTGATTCATTCTACCAGCAACGACAATGACCTATGTGAGATATGGCACAAGAGGATGGCACATTTGCACCATGGGGCTTTGAGAGTTCTGAGGGAGATGGTGACGAGAGTTCCAGATTTCAGTTCAGAGCACCATGAGTTGTGCAAGGGGTGTGCTTTGGGAAAGTACACCAAGACTGCTTTTTCGAGCAGTGACAGTAGAGCAACAGGGATACTTGATCTTATACATTCAGATGTATGTGGCCCGATGTCTTCGGCATCGTTGACTGGTTCCCTATACTATGTTGTATTCATTGATGACTTCTCTCGGAAGCCCTGGATTTTCTTCATGAAGACCAAAGGACAGGTCTTCAGTTGATTCCAAGAGTTCAAAGCTCTTGTGGAGAACCAGACAGGGAAGAAAATCAGTCCTGAGATCGGACAATGGGGGTGAGTATACCTCCAAGGAGTTCATGGAATTTTGTGCAGGAGAGGGCATCAGGAGGGAGTTGACTGTTCCTTACAACCCGCAGCAGAATGGGGTTGCAGAGAGGAAGAACAGGGCCAT
>CBVK0100262391.1:0-11441 GCA_900067695.1 Picea abies
TAGATCTCAAAAAACCTTCATTTGGGCCCTCAAAATGGCCCCAGAAGTTAAAAACTACTAAAAATAGTAAATTGTCAAAATTGTCAAAAAACTGTCTTGAGCTAGTTGGAAAAGGTAGGTGTCCACTTATATCCATCTGGATCATCTTGACTGTTGGATCATGGGAAGATTGTGGACCATCGATCTGACGCAAGCGCAAGTTCCGGAATCAGAAGAAGGGAGGTGCTCTAACCTTCGACATTGCAAGTCGCAAAATCTCGAAGTGCGAAGAAGGTGATTGCAGTCGTTGATCAAGGAATGACGTGAGTCGTCGATCAGACAAGACTCGAAATGTGAAACTCGTGAAATCTTGATTCGTGAGGGTGAGATCTAAACCATCGGATCACTGAGGATCGTGGAGCATTGATCAAGCACGACGAAGTTCACGAGTTCACGAAACGTGAAGCACCCTTTTACTTAGCCCCTGGTCACAGCCAAGGTCACATCAACGGAAGATTGAGGAAGGAGCTAGCATTGCTAGGCTCCACCTCATAATTTTGCAAGTTGGGAGAATCGAAGAAACTCACAACATATTACCCGATACACGAAGTCACGAAGCGCCTAGGAGATTAAGCCCCGGGTCAGAGCCAGAGGCCACATCATTGGAGGATAAAGGGAACAGAGCTAACAGTGCTAGGCTCTTTTTGGAAATTAGAAGTTGGGAGAGTTGAGGTGACTCGCATCAAAAAATCCGAAATGTGAAGTTGCAAAGAGTCATCTTTGTTGGTGAGTGGTCACCGTCGGTGGTCATGTGAAAGGAAGGGGCTTAGCAAGAAAAGATAGCGCCCACTGTGAAGTTTTTCTTATGAAAGGAAAAGGTGCCAAAGGGATGAATGCGTGAAGGTTCTCTCAGTAACTGCTAGAACGAAGTGATTTTATCTTCTAGATAATTCAAGGAGTTGCAGGGTTATCACCAGAGGAGATTAAGATTCTCAAGGTAACTTCCAGTGGAATGAAGACTCATCATAGAGATGATTGACAGATGGAAAAGCGTTGAAGATTGTAACTACTAGAGAAGATAAAGAATATCAGGATAACGACCAATGATGAAGAACAAACTCAGCAAAATCGCCAGAGAGGACGAAGAGTTAGGTGTATCATCTGGCAGAGGACTTAGCATGATAAATATACACAGAACATAGAAGAGATGGGGCTTCTGTGGAGAGTTATTCATGCGGGTAGAAGCATGTTATGTGCAACAGCTGAAACGCACAGAAGAGGCGTAACACATAGAATGGAAATGGTGGACATAGCATGAAATGCAGCAAAAAAGTTGAACATAGAGGCAGTGGTGTGCAAGAAGAGAAAAAGCACAACATAGAAGCAAAAATATGCATAAGTCACAGAGGATAGAAGTTGAAGAAGGTATTGAGCTGTAACAAATCGTATGAGAGGCGAAGCAGAGTAGTATAACAAAACAGTGATGAGACTGGTAAGCCATTTGACAAATATTGTATCACTGTAATAAATTTTTGTAACGAAGTTTTTATAATCAGGGTGGTAGGGAGGATTGTTGTCCTCGGAGTTTCAAGTGGGTGCTTGAACACAGGGAATTGCAGCTTCCATCTGGTTGTAGCCAGAAAAACTAGGGTGGAAGGGTGGTGCAAGGGAGAACCATTGTTCTTTGTTATACATGTTGGTGCCTATGTAACTGAAAGTTGATGCTTCCATCCAGTTGGTGCTGGAACACTCAGGGAGTTGGTGCTTTCTTCTAGTGGGTGCTAGAGAATCCAGAGAGTTGGTGCTCTCAGCAAGTTGCAGCTTGTACAGGTTGGTGCCTGTGTGTCTGGAAGTTGGTGCTTCCATCTAGTTGGTGTTGGAACACAAAGGGAGTTGGTGCTTCCTTCTAGTGGGTGCTAGAGAAACCAAAGAGTTGGTGCTCTCAGCAGGTTGTTGCTAGTAAAACAAAGGTGATAGCCTCAAAAGAAGTTGGTGTTCATAAGAATTATAATGTACAGAAAATAAAGACTACTTGTCATATCAAGAAGAAGAGGTTTTCTCCCTTTATGGGTTTCCTCAATAATATATGTGTCACACACCCACTACGACAACTAAGATTTTATTTTTCTTTACGTCTTTTCTTCAAGGAACAGAATCCCCGAATCTCTATGGGGCCTAACGCAGACCCTCCCTTCCCTTATGCTTCCCCATGTGATCGTTGGCTATGACCATAAGCCATACCAAAAAGGCACTTTTAGCTTTCGCGATTCGGGGAATCGCGATGCAAGCATCCCCCTGTTCTCTGTCTTTTGAAATGCCGAAACCTGAAAGGGTCTGATCAAATCCCTAGCTCCTCCCTTGGGTCTCTTTTCATACGACCGATCCTATGAACTGGTGTTGTTCCTCTAAATGATTTCAGGGTTTCGTGATTTGGGAAATCGCGATGCAAGCATTTCTCCTTTCCCTTTCAAATCCCTGGAATCCGAAAGCCCGGTATCATCCGGATCTATGGTCCAGATCGTCGACTTGATCAATGGCCTAGATTAAATCCTGACATTCTACCTTTCGGGATTTCTGGTGAGTTCTTCACTCCTATTCCTATGATGTCCAGAACCTCGATCGCCTTAGATCTTTGCCATGCGTCCCTACAAATGGGCGGTCCAGATTCTTTTGGGACTCCTCCTCCCTACCACAAGACCTTGTCCGGTGACCTAGGGCTCATTCACAGAGCACATCGGGGTTTCGCGTACCGGGATTTTACGACTGGCGAAGACGAGGGGTCTTACCCTTGGGTTTCCCAGGTGCCGAAACGCTGAAACCTATTCACGCTAAACCGATTCAGGGTTTCACATATCGGGATTTCGCGACTAGAGAATACGAGGGAACTTGTCCTTGGGTTTCTCGGGTGCAGAAACGCCGAAACCTATTCACGCTTAACCGATTTGGGGTTTCGCATATCGGGATTTTGCGACTGGCGAATACGAGGGAACTTGCTCTTCGGTCTCCTGGGTGCCGAAATGCCGAAAACCTGAGAGAACCACTCTCTCTTGTACAAGGTTTCTAGACTCAGATCACATGATCCTTCAACAGGTTCTTGGGTAATTATCCCTAGGCTTGGTAACCTAACTTAAAATCCTTCCTAAATCACTAATCTATGAACTCTGCGACAGGGGTGAAGTAAACTCATGGGTTTACTAAAACGGTAGTCTTTTCAAGGAACTCACTCCGGCTCTGGAATGCGAGGGAACTTCCGGAAGGAGGTGCCTTCGGGAAATCAAACCAGGGCATAGCGTGAGTCAAGTAAATGGGACAAATCTCAAGGGAACGGACTCAAAATATGAACTTATTCATTCTATACATAAACCGATTATGGACATATAAGTATAAGCATGCATCCATTATTTCTGATCAAAACACCAGGCAAACACTTATATACAGAAAAAATTTATGAGTGTACAAACATGAGCATGCATCCAAGATATTCAATTCAAGATACAAGATATGAACACTTATCAGAAAACACCAGGTGTGACGCGACTACTGAGAGGGGTTCTCATTTCCACCCAATCGTAGGCTCAATGACTTCAAACGGATTTACCACTAGCCACCCCCGAGCTAGACAACGATGCTCGAGTTTCAGTCTCAAACTTCTAGCTCAATGGAAGTCAAGGATGAAGGTTACTCTCCTTCTCCTCTCTTCAGAACTCCCTATATTTATCGAGTTTCTCTCGGTTCTCTTCCGTGATCTCCGCCTCGCGTGTTCTTCTCTCTTCCCCCTCTTTTACCACACTTCCTCTCTTGCCTTTTTTTCTGCAAGATTGCATGTGGCACGAATTTTTTCAACCGTGGTCAGGTCTGGGAGTTGTTACGGATGGGCCCGTCACCCCCATCCCCTCATTAACTCTTGAGGAGCCTCCCCACCTACCAATCTGACAAGAAATCCATTACAGGGTCAAAGAGCTGCTTTGATCTTTGAGCAAGTAAAAACCAGTACGGTATTGGCCTGGTGGAAGTTAGCGCAACCATTCTAGGTCCCTTCCACCACTTCTCATTAGCCATCGTGGTCTCTTTTAGCACATCCCCCTCCCAGCAGTCACGCAACACATAATCATAACATAATTTACATTCATCGACCTTTTATACAAAGGTCTGCCAAATCAAACATTCACATCTTTTGTGTTTGCCATAGTTCTTGGCCAATATAGTTATTTTTACAGAGTGGGGAAAACAGGGTGTTACAATTCCCTCCCCCTTAAAGGAACATCGTCCTCGATGTTCTATCTATAAATATGACATGTATGTACAGAAGTAAACAAAATCGGATATGCTTGTTTCATGGCATCTTCCATTTCCCATGTAGCCTCATCTGGGCCAAAATGTTTCCACTGCACCTTGACCTGTGCTATGGTTCGGTTCCTCAGTGGGGTTTCCTTTCTGTCCAGTATGCATTGAGGTTCTGGAAGGAATTCTCCTTCCGGTTCCACCTGGATCACAGACCAATCAATTATATGATTAGAATCGTGTACATATTTCTTCAATAATGAAACATGGAAAACATTATGTGCTTTTACTGTGGGAGGAAGTGCTAACCTATAGGCTACAGGTCCCACTCTATCTAGAACTTCAAAGGGTCCACAATACCAAGGTGCCAACTTGGCATAAGCTCCCATCCTCAGAGAACTCTTCGTGGGCCTAACTCTGAGATATATGTGGTCTCCCGTATTGAATTCTCTTGGAGTTCTCTTTCGGTTGGCGTAACCTTTTTGTTTGTTTTGAGCAACCTTCAGATTTTGTTTTATTTGAATCACTTGGTGTTCCATTTCTTTGAACATGTAGGGTCCAATAGTAATTATGTTTACGATATTACTCCAACTGACTGGGCTGTTGCACGGTCTACCATAGAGGTCTTCGAAGGGACTCATCTTCATGGATTCTTGGTAGCCGTTATTGTAGACAAATTCCACCAGTGGTAGGTAATCTTCCCACTTTTTGGGTTGATGCATTACATGCATTCTTAGCATGTCTTCCAATATTTGGTTCACTCTTTCCGTCTGTCCATCAGTTTGAGGATGATAGGTTGTGCTAAACAATAATTTGGTCTATAGACCAGCCATCAAGGATTTCCAAAACTTGTAAGTAAATTTCGTGTCTCTATCAGACACGATCTCTTTAGGCATACCATGTAGTCTGAATATCTCCTTCATGAATATGTTGGCGATATCTATTGCCTTGCAAGTCGATTTGACGGGAATAAAATGGGTGGACTTGCTCAATTTGTCCACCACTACCATGATGGCGACATTCTGTTTGGTCGATGTTGGTAATCTGGTGATGAAGTCCATGGAAATGGTTTCCCATTTCTATTCTAGGATTGGTAGAGGTTGTAATAATCTTGCTAGGTGCCAGTGTTCTGCTTTAACCTGTTGGCATTCTGAGCACTTAACTAAATAGTTAGCTATGTCTTTCTTTAACCCAGGCCAATAGAATTGTTTCCTAGTGGCCATGATCATCTTCTAATATCCCGGGTGACCAATATATGGTCTTTTATGTAGTTCGTTCTGCTTTAACCTATTGGCATTCTAAGCACTTAGCTAAATAGTTAGCTATGTATTTCTTTAACCCAGGCCAATAGAATTGTTTCCTAGTGGCCGTGATCATCTTCTAATATCACGGGTGACCAATATATGGTCTTTTATGTAGTTCATCCATAATGAACCTCTTCAAGTCATCACAATCTGGAATATACAATCTGTTTCTGTAAGTTAGCATACCCCCATCTGTCATATGGTAGCCTTCATACTTTATTCCTGTGGGTTCTTGCTCTAGGTACAAGGTATGGTCTGGAAGAATGTGTCTGTTTCTTGTGCATTCCTGACTTTTTCTTTGACATTCGTCTTGTAGGTGCTCACCGCTGCCAGGTGAATTGTTTTCATACTTCTACTAAGGGCATAGGCCACCTTATTTTCCTTTCCTTTAACATGTTTTATTTCAAAATCAAACTCACTAAGGAGAGCCATCCACCTAGCTTGTCTCGCATTGAGCTTTGGTTGGTCAAACAAATATCGCAATCCACAGTGGTCTGTCATAAGTACAAATTTCCTTCCCAGGAGGTAATGTCTCAACATTTTTAAGGCGTGCACTATGGCGGCTAGCTCTAGATCATGGGTCATATAATTGACTTCATGCTCATTCAATTTTCAGGATTCATAGCAGACTACACTTCCTCCTTGCATAAGGACTCCTTCAAGACCTTCCTTACAGGCATCTGTGCACACGAGGATGTCGTTTTTGGGATTAGCGATCTTCAGCACGGGTGCATGGGTCAGAAGGTGTTTTAGGGATTGAAATCTTTCTTCACATTCTTATGTCCACATGAATTTAGATCCCTTCTTCTGGAGGGCAGTGATTGGACAACCAATCTTGGAGAATCCTTTTATAAATCTCCTATAGTATCATGCTAAGCCCATAAAGGATCTAATATATGAAACGTCCTTTGCGGTAGGCCATTCCATGATAGACCTGATCTTGTCAGGATCTACTGCTACTACCTCTTCAGATATGACATGGCCCAAGTAATGTATTTGCTTATGGAAAAAGTTGCACTTGCTAAATTTGGCATAGAGCTGATGTTCTCCTAGCACTTGAAGCACAAGTCTAAGATGTTCCTCATGTTCCTCTCTATTCTTGGAGTAAATTAATATATCGTCAATAAAAACCAGTACAAATTTGTCTAGGAATTTGTTGAGCACATTGTTCATCAGGCACATAAAAGTGACAGGGGGATTGGTCAATCCAAATGGTACTACCACAAACTCATAGTGACCATATCTTGTCCTGAAGGCAGTTTTGTGGATGTCTTCACCCTTGATTCAGACTTGATGGTATCAAAATCTCAAGTCAATCTTTGAGAAGATGGAAGCACCTCCCAATTGATCGAACAGGTCATTGATCCTGGGTAAGGGGTACTTGTTCTTTATGGTTACCTTATTGAGTTGTCTATAATCTATGCACAGTCGGAGGGTACCGTCTTTCTTTTTCACAAATAGGACTAGTGCTCCCCATGGAGACACGTTGGGCTGGATATAGCCTCGGTCCATCATTTCTTTTAGTTGTAATTTAAGCTCAACTAGCTTGGGTGTGCTCATCCTGTAGGGTGTCCTAGACATTGGCACTGCTTCGGGTGCAAGTTCTATCGAGAAGTTAATGTCCCTTCTTGGAGGTAAACGCGGTACCTCTTCTGAAAATACATCTCTGTATTCTCTTAGTGTGGGGTGGTCTTCGAGGCTTGGTTTGTCATCTTCAACTGATTCCAACACCTGTATCGCATATAGTGGCTGCAATACTTTCTCATTTGGAGAGCTAATATTCATCTCACCGAGACAGGTTTTTGGATCCCTTGAAGGGTTATCCTTCTTCCTCCTTTACTTACACATTCTAAGGTTTTATGGTAACCGTCTAGTATAGATTTATATGTGGCTAGCCAGTCCATACCAATCAATGGGTCATATGATCCTAGGGGTAATACGTTAAGGGTTTCTTGGGTGGGAAATTCACCTATAGTGAATTGGCAAGCTGGTATGACCTCCGCTACCTTTCTTTTGGTGCCAGTGGCTAACTGTACCAACCATGGCTTGGCGTGTTTATGTGGCTGTAATTTACACTTATCAACAGCCATAGGGGCTATATAACTCAAATTTGCACCAGGGTCAATTAGAATAGACACTAGATGGATGGTGATCATACCTTCCATCTCCACCACTGAAGCTTGGTGGTCATCTTGTTTATTATCCAAGGTTGCATAAATTTGCGGCACGCTCCTGGCCAGGTCATTGATGGTGGTAGCTTCTTGAATGTTGTAAATTCTCTGACTGTTTTGTTTTCAGTGCGGGAAGTCCCTCAGTAGATGTTCTTCTCCACAACCCCAACATTTCAAGGGTTCTTTCTTTGGGTTATCAATCTTTCCTGGGGTAGATCCAAAAGGTTTATTTCCGCTCTGGGAGGGGAAATTTTGTTGGTGTACACTTCGGGTTGGAAAGCTCGTCCTTGAGTCCTTTTTATAGTTTTTAAATCTTGGGGATTTAAACCCCTTTTTCTGGAATCCCGAACTATTCTTCTGCTTCCAGCCTTCACAAGGTTCTGTCTGATGCCCAAGCTATTCATAACAATATCTTGCCTTTCGGATAATGTCTTCTAGGGTCTTTGGCTCGTCAAACTCAATCCTGTTCTGATAGTCCTTAGGTAGTCCACTAATGAATCGTTTCACCTTTGCCTTTTCTTCTTTTATATAGGGTACATACCTCAGCAACTCGAGGAAGTTGCTGACATATTCCTCTATGGTGCGTTGTCCCAGCTTGAGTTCATAAAATTCTTTAGTCTTTTCGTCGAAATACTTTTCTGACAGATACTTCTTCCTGAAGTATTTCTCAAACCGTTCCCAAGATAGGTCCTCTTCATGAATCCCTTTTACGTTCTTAAGGTCTTCCCACCAAATGGAAGCCTTCCCATTCAGGTTGAAAGTGGCTACTCGGGCCTTCAAGTTTTCCGAGAAGTCATGGACTCTAAAATATTTCTTTAGTCCAAGTAGCCAGGCCTACGCTTCCTCTCCCTTCTTTATTTCACCGTCGAGAGAGGGTGGTTTGGCCTTCTTGAATTCTTCGAGATTATGATTTTTGGAATGATTTCGCTTCTTTCGTTTTCTTTGGGAATAAGAACTAGTTCTGCTAGTAGAAGATCCCTCCGAGTCTCTAGTTTCCTTTCCAGAGGAATCGTCCGACGCTTGTCCCTTATCTCTGGAGTGAACCTTTCTCGAGGTGCTCTTCCCAGTGTGGCCACTTAAAGGACCACGTTTTTGTGTCCCAGGTGGGCTTCGAATTCTCTTTGTCTGTCGTTGGTCCGCGTGACTGGTGTCAGGTTCATGCTGCAATTGTCTTTATATGTCAGATAAGCTTTGCAGCAAAACTGCATTAATTTCCATTTTCTTCTCTTGCTCTTTTATCAACCTCTCGTTGTCATCCTTGCAGCTCTATAGTTTGATCATGAGGCTTCTCATTGTCGCAGCTAGATCTAGAGGGGTCTCTACCACTCTCCTTTCGTCAGACTCTTCGTCTCTATTGTGGGAGACATCCCCCACTTCATGGTGCGTCACCATTCTATGCATCTGCAGTTTCCCGCAGTTGATTGTCCACTTTTTGTGCAGGAAAAACACTTGTTGTTAGTCAACATTATATTCATTCACAATCAGCGCAGAGTTCATATTTTTCAAATGCATACACACAATAGGAAATTTTCATTCTTAACTTTGGCTTTTGATAAAGGGGGTTAAGGTAGAGGGTTACTCCTTTTAAGAGTACTTCAGATCGAGTTTCTGCACAACTCATCCATGAGCCCAAGCAGGCCAAGTGTTGTAACCATGCTCTGATACCAATTTGTCACACACCCACTACGACAACTAAAATTTTATTTTTCTTTACGTCTTTTCTTCGAGGAATAGAATCCTCGAATCTCTATGGGGCATAGCACAGACCCTCCCTTCCCTTATGCTCCCTCGTGTGATTGTTGGCTATGACCACAGGCCTTACCAAAAAGGTGCTTCTGTCTTTCGCGATTCGGGGAATCACGATGCAAGCATCCCTCTGTTCTCTGTCTTTCAAAATGTCGAAACCCGAAAGGGTCTAATCAGATCCCTAGCTCCTCCCTTGGGTCGCTTTTCATACGACCGGTCCTATGACATGGTGTTGTTCCTCTAAATGATTTCGGGGTTTCACGATTCGGGAAATCGCGATGCAAGCGTTCCTCCTTTCCCTTTCGAATCCTCGGAACCTGAAAGCCCGGTATCATCTGGATCTATGGTCCAAATCGTCGACTTAATCAACGGCCCGAATTAAATCCCGACATTCTACCTTTCACGATTTCTGGCGAGGTCTTCACTCCTATTCCTCTGATGTCTAGAACCCCGATGGCCTTAGATCTTCGCCACGCGTCCCTACAAATGGGCAGTCCAGATTCTTTCGAGACTCCTCCTCCCTACCACAAGACCTTGTTCGGTGACCTAGGGCTCATTCACAAAGCGCATTGGGGTTTCGCGACTGGTGAAGATGAGGGGTCTTGCCCTTGGGTTTTCCAGGTGTCGAAATGCCGAAACCTATTCATGCTAAACTGATTCGGGGTTTCGCATATCGGGATTTCGCGACCGGTGAATATGAGGAAACTTGCCCTTGGGTTTCCCAAGTGCCGAAACGCCAAAACCTATTCACGCTTAGTCGATTCGGGGTTTCGCATATTGGGATTTCGCGACCGGCGAATACAAGGGAACTTGCCCTTGGGTCTCCCGGGTGTCGAAAAGTCAAAAACCTGAGAGAACCACTCTCTCTTGTACAAGGTTTCCAAACTCAGATCACATGATCCTTCAGCGGGTTCTTGGGTAATTATCCCTAGGCTTGGTGACTTGACTTAAAAGCCTTCCTAAATCACCGAGCTATGAACTCTATGACAGGGATGAAGTAAACTCGTGGGTTTACTAAAACAGTAGTCTTTTCAAGGAACTCACTCCAGCTCTAGAATGAAAGGGAACTTCCCGGAAGGAGGTGCCTTCGAGAAATCAAACCAAGGCATAGCATGAGTCAAGTAAATGGGACAAATCTCAAAGGAACAGACTTGAAATCTGAACTTATTCATTCTATACATAAACCGATTATGGTCATATAAGTATAAGCATGCATCCATTATTTTCGATCAAAACACCAGGCAAACACTTCTATACAGAAACCATTTATGAGTGTACAAACATGAGCATGCATCCAGGATATTCAATTCAAGATACAAGATATGAACACTTATCAGAAAACACCAGGTGTGACGCGACTACTGAGAGGGGTGCTCGTTTCCACCCAACCATAGGCTCAGTGACTCCAAACGGATTTACCACTAGCCACCCTGAGCTAGACCACAATGCTCGAGTTTTAGTCTCCTACTTCCAGCTCAACAGAAGTCAAGGATGAAGGTTACTCTCTTTCTCCTCTGTTCAAAACTCCTTGTATTTCTCGAGTTTCTCTCAGTTCTCTTCCGTGATCTTCGACGCGCGTGTTCTCCTCTCTTCCTCCCCTTTTACCACACTTCCTCTCTTGCCTTGTTTTCTGCAAGATTGCATGTGGCGCGAATTTCCCCGTCCGTGGTCAGGTCTGGGAGCAGTTACGGATGGGCGGTTCACCCCCATTCCCTCATTAACTCTTGAGGAGCCTCCCACCTACCAATCTGACGGGAAATCCATTCCAGGGTCAAAGAGATGCTTTGATCTTTGAGAAAGTAAAAACCAGTACGGTACTGGCCCGGTGGAAGTTAGCGCAACCATTACAGGTCCCTTCCACCACCTCTCACTAGCCAACGTGGTCTCTTTTAGCACATCCCCCTTCTAGTAGTCATGCAACACATAATTTACATTCATCGACCTTTTATACAAAGGTCTG
>CBVK0100262393.1:0-13728 GCA_900067695.1 Picea abies
AATTGCTTCATGCTCCCTTTCCCTCCAATGGACATACATCCTGCCAACACAACAAATTTTAGGAGGGTTAGTAAAGGCTGTTTGGTTCTTTTATCCATAAAGAGGGGGGTCCATACGGGTTGTCTAGGTGACAGTCACGTGTGCACGCAGGCAGGTTTTACTCTGCCCGAGTGTACACATGGCCTGTCCAGAGACAACCTGTGTGGACCTAGGGATGACCTTTTAAAGGTCGACGCCCACCCAAAAAAAGAAATAAAAAGAAAATTTAAAGAATTGAATAGCTAGATAGTGGAGTTTGTACTTACTTGGTCCAAGTGGAAATTTGTTTCATCCACTGTAGCTCCCAGAATCACTGTTTTTATCAAAGGGGGTCTTTTGGCTCCAGAATCAATTTCCAAATCAGCAATGGTGATAATGAGCTGGCAACTTCTATTTATAGACTTTTTGGCCTCTTTTTGTCACTTTTTTGGCCTCCGTTATCAGTTTCTTTATACCAAAAACCATTTAGAGTGATTAAGGAGTTATATGAGGGGGATTTGATGGAGTATTGGAACACTTTTTTTCAGTTTTGAGGAAATTTTGACGGTCCATGAAATTTTTTCCAAGAATCAACTTGAGCATATAGGTTAGGTTATTACCTCGACTTTTGCATCTCATTGTCTTTTTCCTCTACCATAGGATTGATCCCATCAATTTTTGACACGAAACCATCATATCTGCATTAGAAGTGTTGCAACTTGGCGGTAGAGCTTACTAGAACATGGATGCCCTAGGTAGGTCCTAGTTGCATTATGGTGTCCATGTTGTCTCTAAAAAACTGTAGGCTCGGGAGTCCTTATAGTCTTTCCTGAATATGAGTTTGAGCCTCATTGGCATGATTCTTCTTCGCCCTTGATCTCACCCTCGGGACTCCCAAAAAACAACGGGTCTTCTTTTAAGCCCTTTTCATACCCTCTAAACATGAAAATATTGTCGAGCGATCTTGTGGCCTTTCACGCTCGTTAAAATGAAATTTGAAGTCATGTCTATCCAGTGGTAGTTTACCCCTTTTTCGGTCTGGACGGTCAAATATACGAACAAAGGTATACTCTATGGAACTTTCGTTCTTTAGAAGAGTACTCTCAGGTATAATTTTATCTCGTTTTCAGGCCTGAGGGACTAAACTTACGAAAAATAAACCCCCACAGAGTCCATAATTAATCTCTTTTCAAACTCCCTAAAATTGAAAAGATCCTCGAGTGACCTTATTCTTTCACACTTGTCAAATTGGTCCAGAAGAATATTCCTGACGAAGTCCATAGTTAATCTTTTTTCAGACTCCTTAAAAATGAAAAAATGGCCGAGTGATCTTGTCCTTATCACACTCATTAAAATGGTTTTGAATCAACATGTTATCGATGCTAGTTTACCCCTTTTTCAAATCAACTAGACTATATTCGAAAAAGGTACCCCCATGGAGTCTCCTTTTATGTTTTTTTAGACTCTTTAAAATATGAAAAAAACACTGGGCTTACCTTCTCTGGGCTCATCAAACTTACATCGAAGGACGTTACCATTGTGTGTTTCATCAACCACATTTCTATACCTTATATGCCATCCTTGTAACAGTTTGCTTCTCCGTCTTAACACCTTTGGCCTTCAGAGGATTTTTCCCAAGTGTCATTATACTATAACATCAGTCTTGTCCTTGTGCCTCGGATTTGTATGTTTGCAACACTCGTTCCTCCTTTGTAATGTAATATTCCTTTATTCTTTTTCCAAAAATTATTGAAAAAGAAAAAAAAATCAAATATACCCCAAAAAGAGGAAGGGAAAAGTATTTTCTTTATTGGCAGCATAATGAGTCACCCTTGGATAAAGCACATCTGTCTATCTATTCATCAGATTATGGGATGTAGTACAACCTTAGGAAGATTTTCTCACTATATAGAGTTGTGTCCTCCACTGTTTGGTTAGCCTTCCAAACATATGGAGAGTTTGTGTTGCCTCCCGCTTCGTAGACTTATGATTAATGCCATGCTGCCTGAGTCTCATTATTTGTCATGCTACTATCCAAGGGAATTTTGTTACCAAGCCTAAGTTGGCCCCTCTGCAATATGCCTCTTGTCTGCATACCCAGCCATCTTGAACATCCAATCAAGTCCTTGTTCGAAATCACCAAAGCCTTCAGTCTGATCATCAATATTATCAAGTCCATGACCGACGAGTTGTCAAAGACCTCTGGGTAGTGCAGTCATACACTAATATTACACTCCTACCTAAGTTTTGAATATTTTGAAGTTGTTGCTCGAGCTCTGAAGATCTCATCTCCAGCCATCAGGTCGAATCATCTTCTGGAAGATGGATACTCTATATGTATATCTTTCTGATTTCGATATGTAGTTGTGTTGTGTATTGTTTGCGACTACTCTTTATAGTTATTTGACATGGATATACAGTGTATTTGATTGGTAGCCATGGTTCTATTTTATCCCAAGCATGGGTATGCCCTCCTTGGTGAGACATTTGTTATTTTGCAGATGGCACCTCCTGGTTCCTAATCCTTGGGCTCAATCGTTCGGCACATCAGTAAAGATTGGTAATGTATTTCGGCCATCAAATGATATTTTGACCTCACACATTAGGGGGCATCTATTATAACCCTAAATTGCACCACACATGATTACCTAGCATCAGGCCAACTCATATCCCTTCTTTGCCAAAGCATTGTTGAACAACTCTTTGAAAATCCTCTTTTATAAAGGCCCATGCACCCTAATCCATTACTGCATGCATGTACACACTGGCTGACCCAAAACAACCCGCATGGACCGACAAAAGCATGAAAAAAGGAAAGTTTTAGACAAAAAAAAAATCTATGGGTGAGTTAATTGAAACTCCTGGCCATGCATGGCCAAGGGTTCGTCCAAATACCTAGCTCCTTCTAGCCTATAAAAGAAGGGGTAGGGGTCCCATTTGGAGAAGGAAAAATATAGCAAAGAAACTCTGCCCATTTACATATTCCCATTGTCCCAACCCTTTATCCTTTCCTTATGCCAAAGGAGATTCAAAGCAAAGCAGTTGAAGGACAGAAGAAGAGGAGCCTAGGATCAGGTTCGAAGAGCGGTAGATGGTCTCAGCTTTTGTATGTTGGCTCATTCTAAGTAATAAAGAGAATGTGTTTCTCGTCCCAATTCATGAACTGTTTATAGTTTGATCAATATATGTTTTGATTTCTAACCCGTTAGTATATAAGTAGTATGCATGCATAGTTGTTTCTTGTCTTGGATGCAGGTCAGCTTTGGAAGGAGTATTGCGAACAAGTAATCGAGCACAATGGAGGATCGACATCAAATGCTGGGAATGAGGTAGGTTGATATTTCCATGCATTTACTAAGAAAAGGGGATTTAAATCTAGGAATGAAGGTAGAAAGTAATTTCTATTCGGTCATATCTGCATGCAAAGTTTGAACTCTATTTTCTAGTCCGTAGGGTGATTTTCCCCAACAACACTTAATCACTTTCATATCCTTTTTCACCTCAAATTGACCCTCATTGCCTTTTCATGAGACCAGAGCTGGGACCAAGTCCTCCATAATTTGGCCTTCGGCTATTCTCCCTTTCAATATTTCGATTACTCCTGGAGTTAAACTTCGTCGAAGCCCTTCCAATAACTCTACTAGTAGATCGAACAATCGATATTTGATCTTCTATCAACTAGACAAGCCCGATTCATCTGGAGGCTTCAACGAGATCAAAATTCACAACTTAATCTAACGTTTATATGGGTGAACTTTACTGATTTTGGACTTTGGTGCTCCGAGACATTTCCACTCCCACACCGTTCAACTCACCTAGAGTGATACTCCCCAAATTACTTACCCTATCCTTACACTATTGAATCTGATGACTAAGACTTAGTCAAACATTGGGATGGAAGGTCCTTAATCATTTTGGGACTTCAACGCTCTGGGAATCTGGAACATTTCAACTGCGATTTGTTCAACTCCTTCGGAGTGATACCCGTTGAATTGCTTGCACCATCCTTCCATTTCTCGATCTAACAGTTGAGAGAGGTCCCGAAGGGACCTTATATTGATGGTCTATGTTAGTTCATGACTTTGATCTTCGACACTTTTGTTGGTAGAGATGTTGGACACACCTAGAAGCCATACTTGCAGAGATGACATGGACCCATGGCATGCATGTCACGTGTCACTTAAAAATGAGCAAGTTAGAGTCCAAAAGGTACTGAATCCAGGTGACACGTGTCCCCACATGGCACCCCTACCATGTGGCCTATGACATGTCATCCATAAAATGGATGATCCACATTCTCTGCCCTAGATTTGACGGCCTAGGTGATTTCACGATGGTGGCTTTACATTTCGTTGTTTCTGCACTTCGGGGCTTCGACACTTCAGGGATTTGCCCACTTTCCAGTAATCGTCAGAGTGGAGAAGTTCCAAAGATACTAAACTTCACTATTCTTGTACCCTTGCTAGATATAATGGTTGGCATTACTTTTGAATTCCTTCCCTCGATCTAATGTTCGATGGGACTTCGAGACTTCGATGCTCTGGAACTCCGGGTTATAGAAGTTCGAAGAGGGTTCAATTCTCCCGTAGTTAAACTTCCCAAAATGGTCAATGTAGGATGACCCTAACTAACGACTAAGATTTCACATGATCCTCCTATCATATCAGAATACTGGTGGGACTTTGTGACTTCGACCATTTTTACACTTTTTCCTTGTCTCCCAAAAATCGTCGAAGCAACGAAGTTCCAGAGTTTCCCATCTGATGCTCGACTTCGATCAACGACTGACAATCGATAGGTTCGATCCAAAGGATGTGGCTTAATCTCTCCCAACCTTTGTTTTCACCTTTATCTAATGGTCCTCGTTCACTCATCTTCCGATATAACGATCAAGAACTCCTTGATTCCATGGTGGTGATAGCTCCCAATTCAAAAGGGAATGGTCATGATTCTATGCTCCTTTGTAAAGGATCTATGTCTACATGACGCTTTGGCTTCTACACGATCTCTGCAATGCTATCTCTCCTGAGATTTAATATTTTGAAGACATATTATTCTTAACCATACTACCTTTTCTAGCAGTTCTGGCTCATACAAGTCTTATGTTTAAACATGAAGCTCTGATACCATTCTGTAACATACCCAGCCACCCACAGGCTGGGCTACGCCACTTCAATCCCACTTCTGGACTTGTTTCGATTTATGATCTTACTTTTAATTAATAAATATGCATGAAGTATTCACATGAAAAGATCAAGAATTCATGCTACAACATAAAATAAATGAATTGTGTGCCGTACACATCAATAACTAGCAAGCATGCATACTATGGATACAAAATTCATAGATAAATAAATACACAAGTAAACAAAACCATAACAGAGAGAAATTATCTTTAATGAAACAAATCACCAACTAGCTACAGACCAAGGACGTTCCACCCAACCATAGACAATATTTTTCCAATTATCAACAACAATGTCACCCCCCATCTAGGGCTATGAATCCACAAGGACGGTTCCATAGTGTCACTCGGCTTCCCAAAACAGTCATCACTCAATATCTCATAGGATTTTCAACACCCACAGCAATCCAAAGTACACCATCTCTCTTTGACCCATCATGCACAACCTAAGAGAATGGACCCCCCTATTTGCCATGCATTCCCTCAGTATATCCATCTCCTTCCAGGGCACTAGTGCAGCTAGTTCAAAATACCCATGCTAGGACTCTTAGGATTCATAGATGTGAGCAAAGATGAACACAAGCCAAAGAATATTAGCCATCCAGGCCTTAATTCATGGCTGGAATACACTAGGAGTATTTTCAGCCAAAAAAACCATGGATCCTCTTCAACAATTTGTTTTCCCTTCCCAAGCAAAACTCGAACGAGGAAAGACGAGTGGGTGAAAAAGTGAATGGAGAGAGAAAAAAATGAGAGGTGCAAGAAACAAGTAATGATTGAGTGAGTGAATGAGTAGAAAAGAATCAACCCCCACCACAGACCAAAGATGGGTTTATGTAATTCTTGGAATTGAGGAACCACTTGGGCTTACCCCCAATAAGCTCATGTAACTGTTATTCTCCATTAAAACAAAAATGGGTAAATAAAATATAAAATAAATACGTATCCCCTCAATCCCCCTCTCTCATGGAATCATACACCCCTATAAATGTTGTCCTTGTTCATCTAGTATATAGTGATGTATTTATTATTAATAATGATCAAACATTACATTTCCTAGGCACATTGGCCTCTTTCAATTTTTTTGGCACTCTGGCCTTTTATAGATTAACACAATACATTATTTATTACAAGGCTCAAAATAGGGGTGTTACAAGTGCCTTCCATATATTTGTTTCATATTGACACCTTTTACCCGTAGAGGAAACATCCCCCTGAGTGTGCATGCCCTGCATGCATTCCCTTACATTGAGCATAGATTTGTTCCACTGCTTGGAACTAGTTTCTTACTCGCGACACTTGTTTCCTCTCTTGTATCATAGCATTTATTTGCCTAATTAAAACCAAAAAACAACAGGAGAGAAAATAATATTATCTCTTATCGGAAGTAGTTGTGTCACCTTTGAACATATCACAAACTCTTGATTCCATTTTCATAAAAGGTTTGGATTTAGCATGACCTTAGGAAGCTAAGCTCATTACTTAGATCTTACTCCTCTGATTGGTTATTCTTCCAGTCCCTATGGAGATGTTTTTATGCCTCTTGCATCACAATATTTTTTCAATGATCTCTATTGAGTCTATGTTTCCTGAGTTATCCATATGCCTCATTCTCTTGTTGAAAGGAATTTTAAAGCCTATGTCGACCATTCCTCAAAATTCTTGACTTTGCATGTCGGCCATAACCTCAGTGTATATCAAAATCACATGAATTTTTTTTCCTACCTTACACCCTAGGCCTACTTTCATCATTGGTAGGTAACCTTGAACCCAACATATGACATCTCCTCATCAGTTGTTGATTGGGGAGTTTCCCTTGTGTTCGATGGTCATAAATATATTCACACATTGGGATTCATGTAGTGTCTTGGATTCCATTATCCCTATTGGTGGTTTCCTCACCTTTGTCGGTATTTTTCCTTATTGGTTTCTATTCATAGGGTTTCTTTCATGCATTACTTGCATCTGGTGTGTTGGGTTACGAAAAAGGTATAAATATCTTCCTTTTTCCCACAGTTCATGATATGATTCTGATTGATTCTTTAGATAGTTAGGGATAGATAGGAAAGAATATGATTAATATGTCTCTTAGGGTTGTTATTAAAGTTTTATTAAATATATTCTAATTTACGATTGGAATGGTTTGATTTTGTTGCAGAATTGGATAAATAACTGTCAAAGATAACCAAAGAGATTTTGGCTATGCGTAAGCTAGTGAAGGTTGAAGATCTTTTAGGCACAAAGTAGTTTTGAAAATAATGCATTGTCTATATTGTAACTTTATAATAGTAAAGAAATCATGAGGATCTTTTGATCCTCAGGATAGCTTGATTTACCCAAACTATTGTAATATATAAGAGGGTAATAGATCCAGAGACAAAGGGAGAAAAAACACATTCAAGTAATTAGATTTAGAATTGCTCTGCGCAAGCAGTTTTTGTAAATGTTTTACCAGCCATGGAATTAATGAAAGTTTTGAGTGTTTCTATCACTTCTGTGGTCTGAGTTTCTCGTAGCAGTACTTCTGAAGACCGAGGGCCCAGTCTGAAGGAGCTACTATCTTGTTCTATAATTGTATTAGTTCGAAGTTTGATTTCCATTTTGTGATTCAGATATCTTTTACAACATCCAAGGATAAATGCATAAGTGTGTTAATGATTTTATGATTGTTTGCATATAGAAGACAGACATTTTCATTAGTTATTAATGATTGTCATTATGATTTTCATTTCTGAATTTGTTTGCTTGACAGTTCCTCACATTTTCATCTGCGTTGTTCCTTTTTCTTAGGTTTACGATTATTGTTCCTTTCGGTTAAAGTTACAATAGTTGTTCCTTTCGGTAAAAGTTACATTAGTTGTTCCTTTTAGTTAAAGTTACATTAGCTATCCTTTCCGATTAAGATTACAATTGTTGTTTCTTTTTGTAGATAGAGTAATTCATTATTTCCTTTCCAATAATCAGAATTCGTAATTGATAGTTAATTTTGCAAGTCTTTACTTAGATTCAATTACTGCTTTTTATCTAAGTGAATTCAATAGATTAATTAGTTCTTTTCCATTTTACAGCATCTTAGTAATTAGATCTCTATTCCATTAGTTCTTAGAATATTTGGTGGACGGTTGAGGAACTTGATTGTTGATGAACTCAAATTTGGTTTAGCTACACGATTTTAGGCTACCTGCATAGACTTTGTTGATATTCTTGAGATAAAAGATGAATCTCTGGGTTGATAAATTAATGTTAAACTAAGGTTGTTTTTAGGACATCTTTAGACACCAACATTTTGGCACCATTGCCGGGGAGAATTTCAAAGGTAGCATAGGTTGTGTCTCTAGAGGACCATGTATTGAAGACGAAAGGTAAGAACCTACGCAGGTAATAAGTAAAATGCTTATGTGAACGCTTACCTCCAGTTGACACTTAAGAGGCTTCGTAGGTGCTTTATTTTGTTGAAATTTATTGTGTTGTTGTGTGAAGTGTGTATGACTAGAAAGAAGGATCTTGAAAAACCAAAACCCCACCAAAAATTACCAAAACCCAGGGTTCGATGATCCATGGAAGAAGCACTTTCATAGATGAAATCATCAAGAAGGGTGAATCTCAAACTTTGGTTGGACCTAGGAAAGGACCCACCTAAATCCCTTAGGCAGTAGTTTCACCAACTACGGCCCATGCTGAGATTCATAGTAAAACTAAAGGGACTGAGTAGAGCTTTCAGAATATAGATCTCCCATCGCATAACCCCTTAGAAGAGGGAAGCTCTAATAATATGGAGGGGGGAATAGGGGAAACTAGCGGGGTTGCCAAGGCATACCCACCATCACCACCTGAACCTGAGTGTCCTACAAAATAAGAAGGCATATACAAAATCCCAGATAAAGGGAGTGCAGTCAAATTCCTTGGAAGACCAAATAATCAACAATTTCAAATAGAATACCCGGATCAAGAACCTCCTGAAAATTTTTGGCACATTTTCGATCAAATGGCACAACCAAATCAAAAACAACCCGAGACCTCCATGCAAGAGTATCCAATAGTTGATCCAATTGCCAATGCCCCCATGAAATCAATCCCCTTACAAAACCTGCCAACCTTCCATGGACTGATTTCAGAAGACTCGGATGCATTCCTATTTGAATTTGATGTTTTATGTAGAGGGTATGATTACACCTCTGAACCCCAAAAATTTAAAATATTCCCCCCTACCTTGAAGGGAGCAGCCCTATGTTGGTTCATGGGATTGGGAGGTGGAACCATCAATTCATGGGACCAGATGAAACAAACCTTCTTGTTAAAAATATTAGGATTATTGCAGAACCAGAGACCTAAAAGATGAAATCTTTCAAATGACTGCAAAAGAAAATGAATCATTAGAAGAATATGTCGAAAGATTTCAATATAATTTGCAAATATCACCCTATGGTACATTACCAGGTGAAGTACTAAAAGCAACTCTGATCAAAGGCATGAGAGATGAATGGGTAGAAACATTGAATTTAATGGGGAAAGGTGACATTTATCAGGAAACTTATGAAGATATTGTTTTATTGTGTATTAGGTGATCACGAGGAAGGACATGGACCAGGTCAAGAATGCAGACGCCCCTCAAAAGAAATAACAATATCTCTAGTGAGGGTGTTACGCGAGCTGAAGTCGGTAATCTCCTAGAAAACTTTAAAATGGATATTTTGAGCACTCTGACTACACAATTAGATGTATTGCAGGCCAAACAAAAAAAGGTAGAGGCAGAGTAGACCTTGGCTATATTTTTCCACAGGTGTAGAAAGAAACATGGTCCAAGGGAATGCCCCTTGGATATAGTTCAGGTTTGTGCTATTTTCCCCAAGGATCACAATATAGATGAATGCCCATCACTCCCTGGATTGAAAGTTGTATTCAAAGAAGAAGAAGAGGAAACAAAACCATTATATATGATGACTCAACGCCGTCAGTGGTAGTCCCAGCCTCAAAATACATTTCAGGAACCTTCCTCTTTCTTTCCTGGAAAATACAATCAACATCAAAATCCTGGACAGTATAATCAACAGCAGAATTTTGGCAGCACATGGCAGGGTTAGCCATTTACTAATCAGAACTGGCAGCCCTAGCAGTACCCACCTACAATTCCTACCTGGCCAAACCAACTTTCCACAAACCCCAACTGGCAAAATCAACCAACTACAAGTTCTAATTGGCCAAATTCACAATACCCCACCTCATCCTAGAAAAAATTGAATAATACCTACCCTCCAAAATGGCCTAAATCGACTTCCCAAAACCCAAATTGGAACCAGAACTGGCAGCGCCCCATGGGGATGAATAACCAGCCTATGGGGATGACCTTTCAAACCCAACCTCTGTTAAAAACTCCACTCCCATTGCCCCAATCACAATTGCGCCCTCAATTACCTGCCCAACCCCACCCAAATCCCAATAACAGACTAGCTCAGCTCGTCCAGATTATGGAAAGTGGAGAAGGGGAAATCAATCCAGTAGGGTGCAATGAACTTCGGTTAATATCGGGGCACATCATCTCCCCAGAACAAAATGACGTTCCCCAAGAACAGGGGAATGAAAAACAACCAGCAATAACACCTTCGACTGTGATAATAACAAAAGAAATCAGGCAAGGGAGGAACACAGTCGAATCAATAGACTCTGATAAGGATGCAATTCCCTCCCCTCTGTTCCCCAAAAGACTGATGATAGTGAAACCCACCGTATATCCTGATTTCGACATTGTAGGGGAACTCAGGAATTTATACATCAAAATTCCACTGCTGGAAGCCCTGCAAGACATATTGATCTATGCAAAGTCAATCAAGGAGCTATGTGGGAGGAGGCCCGTTAGAAAAATCAAAAATTCATCATCAACAGTTCATGTAGTGGGAGCCTTATCTGATCTAATTTTGGGTAGAGAAACACTCGTTAAATATGCAGATCTGGGGAACCCCATAGTAATAGTTCAGATTCAGGGTTGTTCCTTTCCAAATACCCTAGTTGATTTGGGGGTGGCCATCAATATTCTAACTATGGAAACCTGCAATGCCCTAGGTCTTCACTCTTTCGACCCAACCTCGATTATGTTGCAATTGGCTGATCAATCAGTGGTCAAACCACTCAGCACACTACATGATATATCCATTTCAATTGATTCTTGGGAATATCCCACAGATTTTCTCATCATCAACCCAAGAAGTGGACTTGAAGGGCATCCATTGATATTGGGCAGACCATGGCTTGCGACAGTTGATGCATACATAGGTTGTCGATTGGGTACAATGAAAATTACTAGAGGAGGGGTTACAAAGAATCTCATCTTATATCCTCCAGCCAAACCTAGTCCAATGATTGTACACCCGCAATTGCCACCACCACGATATCCCAAGAAGGATCTGTGTGCCCCACTCACGATGGAAGAAGCCCTCAAGCACAAGAATCAACTAGAGGATGATGTAATCAGTGGTTTTATTAACAAACCAACCACTGTAAGTAACATAACATGCCAGATGCTCCAAGTTGTTCTAGACTGTGAAGCACAGGGAGACCCACTAGAAGATTTAATGGAACAACAAATTTCAACTACCACCGTTCACAATAGCAAATCCATTGAGATCATACCAGGGAAATATCTGAACATCAATGCCAACCTAGAAGAGCAACATCAACAAAAGCTAATCCAAACTCTCTCTAAATTACAACAATCTTTTGCTTGGGAGTACTTTGATATGAAAGGTAGTGATCCACAACTCTACACACACCACATTTATATTGAGAAAGACGTCTGACCTATCTGACAACTGCAAACAAGACTAAATCCCCACCTCAAATATATTGTTAAAGAAGAGCTACAAAATCTATTGGACGTATATTTTATATACCCTATCTCAGATAGTCGATGGGTTTCCCCATTAGTCATCGTCCCAAAGAAAAATGGGAAGTGGTGAATCTTCGTTGATTATAGGGAATGAAACAAAGCTACTCAAAAAGATCATTTTCCATTACCTTTCATCGATCAGGTCCTAGATACCTTGGCAGGGAAGCTTCTCTTTCCTAGATAGTTTCAGCAGCTACAATCAGATCCAGATTACCCCAGAATATCAGGATAAAACAACATTCACATGTCCCTGGGGTACCTTTGCCTACAAAGTATTTCCCTTCGGACTTTGTAACGCTCCAGCTACATTCCAAAGGGCCATTCTGGGCATATTCAGTGATCTAATTAGGGAAGGGATTGAAGTCTACATGGATGATTTCACCCCATATGGCGATGACTTTGATCAAGCCTTGAATAATCTGGAGAAGGTATTGGAACAGTGCATCATTACCAGGTTATGTTTAAGCCATGAAAAATGTCACGTAATGATGACAGAAGGTGTGGTATTAGGGAATTACATTTCTGCAGATGGAATTAGAGTAGACCCAGCAAAAATTGAGGTAATTCTTAATCTACCTACTCCACACACACAAACTGAGGTACGTAGTTTCCTTGGTGCTTCAGGATACTATCGCAGATTTATGCCAAATTTTTCAAAAAATGCTACGCCTTTACATGCTTTGACAGGTAATTTATAATTTCGATGGTCTAACAAATGCGATGTGGATTTTACAGGTGTTGTGGGGTAATCTACCCTACAGACCAATAAGCTAGGGCTCTAAGCTTATACGCAGATCATGACCCTTAAGATTTAACTTTTAACCTTCTACCCAAAATCTCAACCCCTTTTCTCAGGCAAACACGGGAAGAATGAACTAACATTTTTTATCGTCGGTTGAAGTAGATCCTCTGTTGAGCCTTTATCTCCTTGCTGCTGCTGCTCCTTCCACAAAGATTTCCTGCAATCAAGAAAAAGCTACACATGCATGCTTCTGATCTACTAGGGGGTTAGAGATAAAACATAAATCAAATAACATAGATGAGACTCATGTATTCGGGATGGGAAAAATATATTTTTCATTAATCTCAATATGAACCAACTTACAATGATTTCTGAGATCGGCCACCGTTCCTCGATCCTGATCCTGGGCTCCTCCTCTTCTTTCTGTCCTCCAACTACTGCTTCTTGAGTTTCTCCTAAAGCTTGAGGCAAGGCTAAAGGGTTGGGGACAAAATTGACTTGGCAATTTGGCAGAGTTTCTTTGCTATGATTTTTTCCCCTCTTTGAATAGTACCCCTACCCCTCCTTTTATAGGCTAGAAGGAGCTAGGGTTTTAGGCGAACTCTTGGCCATGCATGGCGAAGAGTTCCAGTTAACTGACAAAAAGCCTCGTGTCCCGGCGGAAACTTTCCTGATTTATTGCTTTGTTAGGTACCCATAGGCTGTAGTGGGTTAGCCCACGGATACCCGTGTGCAGTAGAAGGTCAGCAAGCGGTTATCCGCGCCCAGTGTTAGGTTAGGGCGCGGGTTGCTTGTTTTAAGTGGTTTTTCAAGTTTTTATTCAGCATGGATTTGGCTAGGAAGAGGCATGAGTTGGCCTGATGCCAGGTAAACCTGTGCAGATCATTTTAGGGTTATAACAGA
>CBVK0100262399.1:0-27880 GCA_900067695.1 Picea abies
TTGTTTCCTATCAACAACATGTCATCCACATATAAGACCAAATAAATCAAATGATCACCAATTAATTTAAAATACACACATTGATCTTCTTTTCTTCTTGTGAAGCCAAGTCCCAACATATAAGTATCAAATTTTTTATGCCACATTCTTGGTGATTGTTTTAAACCATACAGGGACTTTTTCAGCTTGCATACCAGCTCCTTCTTTCCCTTCACAGCATAACGTTTTGGTTGCTTCATATAGATTTCTTCTTCCAGATCCCCATGTAGGAATGTTGTCTTCACATCCATTTGTTCTATTTCAAAATCAAATGCAACAACAACAGATAACATAAATTTTATGGAGCTTAACTTGGAAATAGGAGAAAAAATCTCACCAAAATCAATTCCCTCAACTTGGGAATAACCCTTTGCTACTAACTGAGCTTTGTATTTCTCCACTTTTCCTTCTGCATTCAACTTCTTTTTAAATACCCATTTTCTACCAATGGGATTTCTTCCAGTTGGAAATTCCACTAGATCCCAAGCCTCATTCTTATCCAAAGATGCCATTTCTTCGTCCATGGCCCTTTTCCAGAGACTTCCATCCTCTAAATCCACTGCCTCCCTGACAGTTCTAGGATCATCATCAGTAATAGACAAAGAAAAATTTGAACGGGAATCAGATGGACTATACCTTTCCGGTAGCCTTCTTTCTTGATCTAATCTCCTCAATATTGGAGTATGAGGATCTTCTTCTTATGATTCATGTTCTTTTGTAGAGTTTGATTCATCATCCTTTAAATCAAACTCTATCTTCTCTGGTTCTTCCTTGGTAGGGCTTCCTGTTTAACAACATCCTTCATTTCTCTAAATACCACATCTCGGTTGTACACTACCTTCTTAGTTTCTGGGTTCCAAATCTTATAACCTTTGAGACCATATTTATATCCAATAAAGATACACTTTTTAGCCTTCTTATCCATCTTACTCATGTTTTCCTTTGGAACATGAACATATGCATCGCAGCCAAAAACCTTGAGATGTGTAAGAGAAGGTTCCTTACCAGTCCATACCTCTTGTGGAGTCTTGTCATCAAATGTTGATGAGGGTGATCTGTTGACTAGGTAACATGCAGTACCCATTGCCTTTGTCTAGAATTCTTTCCCTAACCCAGCACCACTGAGCATGCACCTTGCTTTTTCCATCAGCGTCCTATTCATCCTTTCTGCAACTCCATTCTTCTGAGGTGTATATGGAATAGTCTTTTGCCTTGCTATACCGCACTTCTTACAGAATTCTTCAAATTCATTTCTGTATAACTCTCCTTCATTATCTATCCTCAACACCTTAATTCTTTTCTCTGTTTGATTCTCAACAAGAGCCTTAAAATATTTAAACCTGTCAAAGACTTCAAATTTATTCCTGAGGAAATTTATCCAAGTCTTCATCAAGAAGTCATCTATAAATGAGACATAGTACACAGATTTTTCCAATGATGGGACTGACACAGGTCCAAAAACATCACTGTGAAATAGCTATAAAATTCCTTTTGCCCTCATTGCACCAAAAGGGAATCTTACTCGATTTTTCTTCCCATATAGACAATGTTCACATAAATCAAAATCCAGAGAGAAGTTAGACATACCTTCAACCATACCTTTATTGTGTAGTAGTCGAAGACCCTTCTCTCTGATCTGCCCCGGTGTTTGATTCCATAGCATAACCTTTTCTCCAGAGACTGTAGGATTTATTTCTTCTTCAACTCCAATATCAAGAACAATGGAACTATTACACCCATCACTAATAGTGCTTCCTTGCATATTATACAGAGTTTCAAACTGAACTCCCCTCAGCAACACCATTGCTCCTCGAACCATCCTCCAGGTTTCCTTTTCAAATATTGTTTTTACCCCTGCATCGTCCATTTTTCTTACAGAAATCAAATTTCTTACCAAACCTGGGATGTGTAGAATAGTAGGAAGTGTTATAATCCTTCCATCTATGAGCCTCAACTTGACCCTTCCTCTTCCTATGATTCTGGTTGTCAAATCATTACCTAAGAAAACATTACCTCCACCATACCTTTCATATTAGTAGAACCACTCCATGTGGGGAGTCATATGAAAGGATGCACTAGATTCAACCAACCATGACTCATGATATGAATGTGTGCTTGAAGAGGCCAAGTACACATCCCCTCCTTCTTCCTTGGAGGTCTTTTCTTCTATAGAAGAAGATTCTTCAGATCCATTCTTTTTTTCAACTTTCGATCTACACTGCTTATTGTAGTGCCCTTCTTTCCCACATCTCCAACATACAATTACAAACTTTCCATGAGATTTAGATCTACCCTTAGACTTAGATCTCCCACTTGAGAAATTAGATCTATTTCTTTCTTGGGAACATCCTCTTGCAAATAATGCATATGTGCTATGTCCTTCCATATTCTTTCGTCTCGTCTCCTCCGACAACAAGGATGAGACCACTTCTTCAAACTTCAAGAAGTTGTATTACTACCTATGGCCACAACCAGAATATCCCATGAGTCTGGTAAAGAACACAACAAACTGATACATTTATCTTCATCTGAAATTTTAATCTCAACAGATACTAACTGACTTACCACAATATTGAAGGAATTCAAATTCTCTTCCACAGAGTCTCCATCTCTCATCCTCAGGTTATACAGCTTCTTTCTCAGGAATAGTTTATTTACCAGGGACTTAGACTGATACAACTTCCCAAATTTCCCCATAAATCCTTGGTTGTAGCTTCTTCTGACACATTCAATAATACTGGATCAGAGAGACACAGTCGAATTGCGCTCTTTGCCTTCTGATCCAACTTTTTCCAGTCATCTGCAGAAGTTCCTGTAGGTGCAGTACCTGGATCTACCACGATCCATTGATCTTTGTCCACCAACAGATCTTCCATATTAAGCTTCCATAGCTCAAAAATTTTCCCATTAAACTTCTTGATCTCCATCTTCGAATTTCTTTCCATTTATTTTCACCTGAAAAAACAATGCCGTAGATCTCCCACTGTAACAAGGATTATCACAGTCCTGAGCCAAACCCTTGACCACAAAGGCGTCCCCCTGAAGCCAATAAATCTCTGATACCAAATGTAAATTCTAACCTTGTGCAATATCTATTGCAAACAGATATTCAGTAAAGGAACAGAAAAGATACAATGGAAAATACAAACATTACACAGAGATTTTTCCCCTACAAACCAAAACCAGGAAAACCAGTATATTCTATATTATTCATCATGTTACAATGTTTACAATACAAAATACATATAGGATCCAACGACATCCAAAACCCTAACCCAATGACCTGGATTAGTCCAAAACCCCAATTCCTTAACCGGAAATAGAAAACCATCAGCAAAGAAACCATGTGCTGAAAAAACACCTAAATATAATGCGGTCCCAATACAAAAAAAAAATTCAGGGGCATTGCCCCCGAACCCCTACACGCCTAGCGCATACGCTCAAACACTACTACTTGTAAAAAGAATATAATGCATGACCAACACAATGTTGTTGCACCTGAAGAGAATCTTGACTCTATTGGTGTGGTCATGGAAGACAATGGTATAGACATGAAGATGTTGAAACGAGGCTACTAGATATGTCTCTTGATGAAGATGCTAAGAAGTGGTTCAAAGGCTTTCCTGACAATCACTTGCAAACTTATGAAGCTTTTTCTAAGTTTTTGAAAGGTAGATGGACAACAAAGAAGGATAACGGAATCTTATTGACAAATTTCAACCAAATCAATAAGAAAGAGAATGAAACAATGAAGGAATTTGATGCCATATTTGACAACTGGCATAGTCAAATCTTGAAGGACTTGTTCCGACCAAAAGTGGTCATTGTTCTTCTCTACTTGAATTCTTTTGAAGGGCATCTTGGTTTTATCTTAAAAGAAAAGATGCCTTGAAATTTAGAAAAGGCCAAAGAGTATAGTGTGTAGATTGAATATCATCTTATCAACTCAAAGATTGAGCCTTTTCAATTCCCTCACGCTAGAATAGAAGAAAATACAAAGACTTCAACCAACAGTGTACATGATATAGTCACACGCTTGGCTCAGAAGTTTGATCAAATAAATTCCCAATTTATCTAGAGTCAAAATCATATCATGAATAGATTGACAACCTTGGAGAGGCATCATTCTTCTCCAAGACCTCAATTTATTACACAACAGAGAGAAAAAACAGGTTCGAAAACAAGGCCACGGCAAGAGGAAAAGGCACCTAATACTTTGAATCTCGTTGGGATGGTCAAAATGGAGGGATCGCAGTGGTGTTTTCCTTGCCAAGAACCTCATTCTGAAAATGAATATCTAAGATAGAGGGGAGAATAATATTTATTACCTGTGTATAGGTTGAACTTCATTGATACATCCTTTTCCCTCCAGGAGATGATTACGTTGATAACACGGAGGAATATCTTGAGGAAATAAGGAAGCAGGAAACCAGACGAGCTCGGTTGGAAATGTTGAACCAAATGGATGAAATATTGAAGGACAAGTTGAGGAAAATGAAAATATTGACATACTCAAGAAGAAAAAAAAGTGTCAGTCCCACCACCTCAAGCAACAAAGGAAGTTCCTCCACCTCCAGTTCATGAATTTCTTCGACAACATGCACCAGCAGATGAGGAGATTTTCCTGAATACATATGTACCATGCATGATGGGGAAGATGAATATGTCATTTCTTGTGGTGGAGATGTGTAATATATCTTCCATAAGAAAAGAAGTTTTGAAGGCATTAAAGGTACAAGATGAATCATGGGATCCTCTGGTGATCCTAAATACTATGTATCATGGGAGTCAGGGAGAGGACGATCCTCCTATTTATCTTTCCTTGGGCATACAAAAATTTCATTTGAATAATTGTATGTTGGATTCCATAGCTTAGGAAAATGTAATGTCTCTAAAGGTCATGAAACAACTTGGTTTGAAGACAACTCGCCCTTATGGGAACATTTGTGGTATTGATTCAAAGAAAGTGAAATTGTATGGTATCATAGAAGACGTGGAGTTATATTTGTAGGTTTTCCCCCATATTGGCCTCATCATGAATATAATTGTGATTTATGTACCAGACGCTTGGGGAATTCTCTTCTAAAGAAGTTTTTCCACTACCCTTGAGGGTTTTCTCAGTATGGACCTTACTCATACACATATGGGGGATGGAACTTTTGAGATTATGTACACTCAACATGTTGCAAAGGATCTTGTAGTTTACCCAAATATCCATGACTATTGGAGTGACTGTGAGTATGATGTGGCACCTCGGATCATTGAGTATGATCCTTTGTATTTTCCTTTTACGCAAGAGGAATGTATAGATAGATTACTTCCAAACATAGACAAATATAAGGAGAATATTTCAAAATACCAAGGAAAAGATCCAAGGTCCATCAAGATACTCAAGAAGAATGAATATAAGAAAGATAAAGAGCGAGAAAAGGTTATCAAGGACATGATCAAGGCAGATACACCTACACAACCTTACATTGAATAGATATGTTATGTTGAGCTTGATGAAAGAAGCCTTTTTCTCATGTCAGATAAGAGAAAGGGAAATCCTAAGTATGATAATATGAGTGAATTTGTATGGCTTGGCCCTTACATCATCAATAATAAATATGAGAAGGGTACTTACTATTTATCTACCATGGATCGGAGGAAGATACCATTACCAGTTGATGGGTCTATCCGCCAACCCTACATTGATGGGACTTGATATCTATGGGCCTCGGGCCCCAGTTAAGTAGGTAAGTCATTTTCTTTCTTGCATTTTCATTTGTGTGTCCATCGTAGTGTAGTTGCATTGGCTTTAATGCTTTGGTTTATATATTGTTTGTTTCATTTGTGCATAATTGTTATGATACATTTGTTTGAATCATATTGCATGTTACTTAGAAGTTTTATTTTAAGGAATTGAGGGTGAGCAAGCCACCCCTCGATGCTCTTATATTTTTTTTGAGTGTGTGTAGACACAGTTATTACCAAGATATTTTGAGGTTCTCATGTACTCTACGGTGAGCACATGTCCCCATGTAGGAGCCAGATGTTACCCCCGCAAGACAGGGGTAACTAAGGAGATAATGTCTCGAGGCCCATAGGTTGAATAAATGGAGTGTCAAGATCTATATGAGAATATAGATCCCCTCCTCTCACCACACATCATCATTTGTCAACAATAACAACGTCCACCACACCAGGATGGCCTAGAAAGGATAGCAAGTCTTTCTTCATGAGGTAGCAAGTCTATTCTCGTGGTAAGTGTCATGTTAATAATTGAAGCATTTGAACATGTTGCAAAGAGTCCTTTCTTGATTATGAAAATGTTTTCTTGGAAATTATACATTTTTCCTCATTTCACCTTGGTGGTTGACATGGTTTCCTAGTAAGTGGGTCGCTCAAGGGAAAATGGTTTCTACTAGGGGGTCTCCTTGAAGGGTCAGCGTACCATTCCCACACATACTTACCACTTTCCACACCTCTTTTGTTTCATTTCCTCATCTTTTGGTTTTTTGGAATTATTGACCCCAAGAAGGGAATATACCTCATTTCATGGGAATAAGGGGCTAAAGGCCCAGAGGTGTTGTAGTTGGCAAAATAAAAAATCCATAAATTATCCTTCTAGATTCTCACCCTAAGGTCCTAAGAGAAATGAAACACTTCTCCATAAAAATGAAGGACCTTTAAAAAACACATAATTAACAAATGTCCCGCATGATGAGGGAATGCATTTGCAATGTCTTTTAATTTCCAGTGCATATAGCACTCAATGTGTTACTAACTTCAAGTGGCATTGTCATGCTCTTTACTTTCCAGTGCACATAGCACTCAATGTTTTGGACCATAATAAATTAACGACAGTAAAGGGGCTTGGAAAAATGTTCCATTGCAAATTAAGGATGCAACACACCCTCTGCAATATGAACCCTTGATATGTCAAGAAACCCCATACCCAAAATTCATACCCCCATCCACCTCATACTCATGTCATGAATTAGAGAGGGTCTTGTTGGAAAACATTCCTTGACTTGGGGATTGGTCTACCTAATAGGGCACCATGACAACCCTCCCATACTTAAATTTGCAAAATTTTATAAGGTCTTTGAGCATTTTTTTAGTTTGAAAAAGGGGTACTTGATGCACATGTTTGGTTTGTTCTCTTATTAAATGTTGCTTACTTGGAATGATACATGTGACTTATGGACCCTTGTAGGGTGTAATTGTTTTTATTTGCATAAATTTTCTAGGCGGAGGCTATCCATGGAGGAATTATGTCATTTTGACCTTCATGGGGGGGTTGAGAACCCCAAGGATGGACTCCATACCCCACAGGATGGGCAGAGGACCTCGAAGGCTTTGTGTGTAAAGGATAGAGGACGTTTCCTTTGGAGGAACTTTGACATCACTATAGGATGACAACATAGCCCTTTATATCTGGACGTAGGCATTTGTAGGCCTATGACATCACCTCCTAAGCCATAGACATCATATGGAGGCTAGGTTTTTGGTGGGATTGATTGTACTAGATGTGATGTGATGTGTTTTGAAAGAGGGAGAAGCATGGCATGACACTCTAGCACATGAGAGCTTGACACGTGGCCTTCGGAGGCCCAAGGTTTTTAATCGTGAGGCTCAACATCTCACTTTGAGGCCCAATGTCACCCTTCTAGGGAATGACGTCACATTTTCGAGGGTTTTATATTATGCAATTTTGATATTTGTAAGTTGTAAAGGCAAATAAAGGGGGTCGACCCTCTTTTAATTTGTTGTTGACATTTGTTTGTAGACAAATTGGTTTAGATGGCCTCATATAAATAGAGGCCATCTCATTTTCATTTTAATAACTCACTTTGAGAATTACATAACTCTTGGATGAAATTTTTTCCCTCCTTGGGAAATTTTCTATCTCTTGTCTCTTGTGCAAAATTGATGGAAATTTTGTCTATTGGTGGAATAAATGATAGTGACTCTCTTGGATGCTTGTTCTTGTCAATTTGGTGGAATGTCTTTGATAAGTAACGGTTTTGCATGCTATATCTTGGATTAGGTAAGAAATTTATGTAATTTTTTGTGTTCTTCTTGATTTCAAGGTTATTTTTTCAAACCCTTGGAGTATAATGGCATACACCCTCCATCAAGGAATATTTTTCTATTGTTGTTGAAAGGGATTAAGGATTGCTACAAGGAGTAAAAGGGATTACAACCTTGTAGAAAGGCCTTGCTAAGATCTATCTTCTCTAGGGAGAAAAATGGCTTACACCCCTAGAAGAGTGCTAAACCATAGATCAAAATAAAGAGACTCCATTACCCGATAGATAAGACACTAATCTTTGCATTGGAGATTGAATATTATTGCATTGGTAAATGTGAAATTTGAGATATTGAATTGTTCAAGTTTGGTTTTAAATATTACAAGATTTAATATATCATGTTCCCTAGGGGTGTCTTGATATCTCAAGCGATTAATATATTGTAACAAACATTAAGCTACATCCAATAGGGTTTCATCAAACTCGCCTTCTCTTACTCTTTACTCACTTTTATACTGTTGACATTTACTTGCAAACTATGATAATTGATCTATTGTTTGGGTGTCTTACTTGCTGATTTCAATGGTTGGAAATTGCTGTTGTAGAAAAAAATTTCTACAGCCATAAGGATTTTCTAAAACTCTACTGATAACACTCATTAACAACCCTCTCTTGCTATCAAATTCTTGGTTCAAACATTGGAACATTGTCTACTATTTTCTAGCTTTATTTCCAGCATCATATACTTGACTTTGATGGTTTAATTTGTGGTTGTTGTAGTTTATTTACTACTGATATATATTTCCTTACTACTGCAATTTTGGGACAAGAAGGTTTCTTGTTGATTCCCCATTTTTTTTAATCTTACATCATCATATATTGTCTTGTTTTGGTTTGTCTTACATTGTTTTGTAGATACACAGCCTTGGCAACCATTTACCACTTTAAAATATTCTTTATTCAAGCTTTTAACCTCACCTTGAACTTGAAATTGACCTATAGGGGTGTCCTCCTTTCTACTTGCTTCTTCCTTTTCAATACCCCTAGGGTCACCCAGGAAGCCTCCCTTGTGTTGGACTCGTAGTTCACTAAAATGAGGGGGATATCTATTAAGGTGATAGTGATAGGTATTCCCAGTTGTATCACACATTTGTTGTTTGGATTGGAATTTTCCCAAACTACAAACTGTGCAATAACACAGTCCACATAAGAACGTGGTATCTCGTTGTCCACTCATAGCTCATAAATCCCACAACCCACTTATATTCTCCTACAACTATCTTGATTTCCCACCAGCTCTCTTCCTCTTGACATTCCCAACCAAAGGAATGTACCCCTTCACTGATCTTAGTCCCTTTGGAAACCCATTCATTTATTAGGGTCTCTCTAGCACAGGTAACTAGGAATCTCTCAGTTGGAAACTCAAGGGAACTTGTTGCCAAGAAAAATTGCCAGCAAACCATAGTAAACACTTGTTTTTTAAGTGAAACTCACACATGAGTTCACTCTTCATTCCTAACAACCTAGATATTCATTATTCATATCTAAATACTCTCCAAAAGAGCTCCATCATGCTCTAGAATTTTCCCTCCATTGTTGTTCTAGCTCCAAGCTCTCTTTCTTTCTCTCTACTTGTTCCTCATGCAAAAACATTGACTGTCTAAAACTGATGTAGTTTCCCATACAAATTTCCTCTCCTTTGGATACCTTTCTTGACTCACACACTTCCATGAGATGGTTGTACTCAACCCCCATTCTCCCAATAACTATGGGATGTGACTTCTCACACCCACCCTCTTACATGAATTCAATGATTGGCCTTGGGAACACTCAATCATAGACTAGAGTTTAATACATAATGATAACAAAATTCAGGAATGTGGGTTGAATAAATAGACACGAGTAATTCCCCCTTGGACCACTCTCTTATTCATTCTCCCAAAACCTCCCCTCTCCTGTGGATTAATTTCATCCCCCTTCTCTGTGCATGTCCCCTTAGCATTTGGTGTCACATTTTATTATTAAAATTCAGAAATGCATTCTGCATATACATCTATTTGACCATATCCCCATTATATATACATTAAGCATTAATTAAATTGGGGATTATAGTGGGTTGTTACAGGTACTCCTAATAAAAACACAAACATGAATTCTAACGAAAATGAAGACTTTGAAAACATTCTAACCCAATTAAAGAACTGAGTTGATGAAATGAATGGTAGTATGTCGAAACTAGTGGATTTATCACGTTCTCAAGAATCCCTAAAAAGGGAAACTAAATATGAAATGAAAAATAAGATGGATGAAAATAGGAAAGAGATGGAAAAGAGGATGAATGATAATAGTGCCCATATGAAGAATAAGATAGATGAAACTAGGTATCAAATGGAAAAGAAGATGAATGAAATTAAAAAATCTATGAACGAAAATAAGGAATAAATTCAAAAATCCATGAAGACCCTAGAAACCATTCTCTTACAGAGGATCCCTAACATGGATATGGAGATCCAAGGAAATCATGAAAATAAGGAGAACAATGGTGTTGAGATTCGATCATATATGGGGAGTATTTTATCACATTTGGAGAGTACAAACACTAAATCTCAAAGTCAGGATCATTCATTACTACAAGATCCACATCATCAAGGCTTGATGTTAGCACCAAGGAACCACTTCATTGCAAAAACGGATATGAGGAGTTTTTATGGTAAATACCCTATAACATGGATATTCTAGATGGAGCAATTCTTTGATCTACACCAAATTCCATGATTACAAAAGGTACCTATTGCATCCTTGTATTTAGAAAATGATCAATTTGTGTGGTATCAATGGCTTTGTGAAAGTTTTTTTTTTTTTATTATCTCTTGGTCCATTTTTATGGATGAATCGATATCACATTATGGGGATATTAAGAGAAATGCATTCTTTAGTCAATTGACAAATCTTCAAGAAAAAGGTCCAACTTTATAGCACATTCAACAATTCTAAAAGATCAGTCTCAGGGTAAAGATCATTCCTAAGGATAATTTGTTAGATCTCTTTATGGGCACTTTCAAGGATAAAATTCAACATGAGGTGTGTCTCTTCGAACCTAAATCCCTGGAGAAAGCTTTCAGTATGGCAAGGAAAGTGGAAAACAAAAATATGGCTACTAGAAGGGTGACCATTGATAACTCTAGAGAGCACCATGTTCCCGCTCCTAAACCGAAAAGGTTGACACCTCAATAAATGGATGAAAGAAGAGAAAATGGACTATGTTTCAATTGTTATATCAAGTGCAGTAAGGAGCATAAATGCAGTGAGAATAAATTATTTTACATAGACTGTGAAGAAAAAGAAGATCAAGAATTGGAAGCATAACAAGATCCATATCTAGAAGATATTATGTCAACAATATTTTTTCATGCATTAGTCAACATATGTACTCCACAAACCCTCAAGATACAAGGATACATCAAAAATCAAAAGGTAACAGTATTGATTGATTATGGTAGTACCCATAATTTTATCAATTACAAATTAGAAAAATATCTCAATTGCTTTGTATATTCAGCACCATAGTTTCAAGTAATGATTGTAGATGGAGGTACCATAAATTTTTTGGGGAAGTGGTATACTATTAAGCTCAACATGGGGGAGTATTTTTTTGGATAGTCCCATGATTTCTATCCAAATGGGTGGTGTTGATTTTGTATTAGGGGTCCAATGGTTACTATCATTGGGAACAATGGCCCTTTATTTTCAAGATCTTTTCATGACATTTTTCTTGGATGGAAAGGAAATTGAGCTTATAGGTATCCAAGGAAAACCCTATAAGTTGATAAGCTATAATAACATGACAATATTACTCAAAAAGGGACACCATAGTGTAATTGCACAATTGTGCTCACTTGATGTTCAAATATCTATATCCTCTACTCCATTATATATCCAAATAGTTATCGACAATCATTCCAAGGTATTTGGTGGAATGCCTAAGAGTCTTCCACCTGCTTGAGATCATGGCCATGCTATTCATTTGCAACTAAGAAGTGTACCACCTAAAATTAGGCCTTGCATGTATCCATATGCACAAAAGAGTGAGATTGAGCATATGATCCAAGAAATGTTAGAGGTTGGCATCATTCAACCTAGCCAAAGTTCTTTCTCTTTACTAGTGGTGATGGTTACAAAAAAGGATGGTTCATGGAATATGTGTCCAGATTAAAAACATATCAACAAAATGACCATCAAAGATAAGTTTCCTATTCATTTCATTGATGAATTATTAAATGAATTGTATGAAGAAAAATGGTTTATTAAGTTGGATCTTCATTCAGAATTTCATCAAATCAGAATGAGGCAGGAATCCATTCCCAAAACTTATTTTAGAACACATGAAGGTTATTATCAATTATTGGTTATGCCATTTGGACTTACTAATTCACCTTCAACGTTTCAAATCTTGATGAAATCCATTTTCAATCCCTTCCCTAAAAAAATTGTGTTAGTATTTTTTTATGACACACTAATCTACAAAAAATCTTGGGAAGAGTGTGTACAACATGTTGATAGAGTGTTACAACTATTGAAAGAGAAATAACTTTATGCAAAGCCTTCCAAGTGTGCCTTTGGGGTTACTTGGTGTAAAAGTGGAACCTAACAAAATTAAATCTATGAGGGAATGGCCAATTCCCAAAACCTTGAAGAAATTTAGAGGATTCTTAGGATTGGCAGGCTATTACCACAAGTTTGTCAAAAACTATGGTCAAATAGAAACACCTCTAACAACATTATTAAAGAAGGACACATTTTCTTGAACTGAAGTAACAGCCAAATATTTTGAAAATATTAAGGAGGCTATGTGTACAACTCCCATCTTGGCCACACCTGACTACAATAAAACATTTATTGTGGAGTGTGATTCCTCATGCCATGGAATTGGTATAGTTTTAATGAAAGAAGTAAGGTCCCTTACCTTTTAAAGAAACCAACTTAAAGAAAAAAACTTACTCAAACCCATTTATGAAAAATAAATGTTGTCCATACTACATGCAGTTCATAAATGGTGTGATTACCTAATAGAAAGACACTTCAAAGTAAAAATAGATCATGATAGTTTGAAGTACTTCTTGGAGCAATTATTATCTTTAGAAGAGAAAAAAAATGGGTTACAAAGATGCTAGGTTATGACTTGAAATTATCTACAAAAAAAGAAAACATAATGTTGTGGCAGATGCACTTTCAAGGAAAGAAGAAGAAATGAAAGGTTCACTATGTGTGGAAGAAGCAAGGATAGAACGATTATCTGATTGGGTGGAAGAAGCAAGGATAGAATGGAAGAAATATCAAGAGGTATGCAAGATCATTCAACAACTACAAGAGGAACCCATTAGATAATTGTGTATGGAAGAATGATTTGATATGGTCATGATTGTCTATATTTATGTAATAATTACAAACTCAAACATAAGGTTCTTCTAGAATAGCACATTGCTACTATAAGAGGACATTCAGGATTCTTGAAAACATACCATAGGATCAAGAAGGATTTTTTTCTAGGAAAGTACTAAAACCGATATTCAAAATTTTGTTTATGAATGTTCGATCTGCCAAAAAAACAAGGGAGAGACAATCAAGACACCAGGTCTCCTACAACCATTATCTATGCCAAGTCAATGTTGGGAAGAAGTTTCAATGGATTTCATTACAGGTTTACCCAAATCCGAAGGAAATAATGTCATCATGGTAGTAGTGGATTGACTAACAAATTATTTCCATTTTTTCTCCCTTTCTCATCCTTTTAAAGAAAGTACGGTAGTTGCAACATTCATGGAAATAGTTCAAAATATACATGGAGTCCCCAAGATTCGTGTAAGTGATAGAGATCCAATTCTCACTGAAAATGCTTGGACTGAATTATTTTATTGTATGGGTACTCCATTGGCTCATAGCTCATCTTACCATCCTCAATTCGATGAGAAAAATGAGATTGTGAATAGATGTCTAGAAGGATATCTTATTTACTTTGCATCTAATAAGAAAACAAAATGGGTCAAGTGGTTTCCCTTGACATAATGGTGGTACACAACATCCTTCCATACTTCATCAAAAATTTCCCCATTTATGGAACTTTACGGATATCATCCTCCATCCATTACATCACCCTTGAAAGGGAATACAAAGGTTCAAGCAGTGGAGGACCACATAGGGGACCAACAAGAGGTTCTCAAACTATTAAAGGACAACTTGGTTATAACAAAAAATAGGATGAAACAACAAGTAAATCAACATCGCAGTGAAAGGGAATTTCAAGTGGGGGATTGGGTATTTCTGAGGCTACAACCATATAAACATATGTCCCTAAAGCAACAAAAGAAGGACAATAAATTAGCACCCAAATATTATGTCCCCTATAAGGTTTTACAAAGGATTGGAAGTATGGATTACAAATTGGATTTGCCTCCATCTTCACGTGTACATCTAGTATTCCATGTTTTTTATTAAATAAGGTCATCAACAACAAGATACCAATCCAAACGATTTTACCAGAGATTAATGAAGAACAAAAAATCATACTAGAACCGGAAACAATCCTTAAAACAAGGATTAAATAGCTGAGAAATAGAGTAATTACAAAGTATTATAATTGTACCCTTTGTCTCCCATATATACCAAGGAGAACTAGTATTAGGAGTATCTTATCTCATCCTTTTTAAACAATCAGTAATTACTTTTTTATTTTATTAATCACCACAATATATCAACAATGGAATTGTATTTAAATCAATTATATAATTAACAAGAAATACAAGGTTTATAAAGAATGATCTATGATTGTGAAGGACATCAATCCTCTTTAGAGCGCCAACTTTTGGAGACACATATCCCCTTATTTTATAAGCACCTACTCAAGGAAGCTACAACTCCCTGCTTCTCCAAGCACCAACTTGAAAGGAGGCTCCAACCCCCTATGTTCTTCAAGCACCAACTTGAAAGGAGGCACCAACCCCTTGTTTTCTACAAGAACCAACTTGAAAGGAAGTTGGAAATCCTTGTTGTTCAGAGTTCAACCTATAGAGGACTAGAATCCTCCAAAGCTCCTCCCTTCCACCCTCAATGCATAGTTTTACTCTGCAATCTTATTCTTGTGACTCTACCTTAGGTAGCATATACTCAGATAGCTCCATGATTCACACTTTCATTCTTCATTATTATGAGTTTATATATCTTTCCAAATGGTGTGCATCATTGAACCATTGTGTCTTTTCAATGAATTAATGTGCCTCTTCATTTACAATAAATTGCAATAAAAATTAACCTAATTGTTGGCCCTTGACCAAGTTTTGAGGAAACCTTGGTTAGGTTTGACCACTTTTTGGACTTCGACACAAAGATCGAGGAAGGAGTGCCCAGGCGAAGTTGAGATCGGGGAATATCACTTGTTTCGCGGGCTAGATGGACCCAGCAAAGTGTTCATTAATGGGTTATGGGATGTCGTCCCATGGGTTCTCCCATGCTTAGGCCTTATTGTAAAAGTATAAATAAATGTAAGAATGTATAGTAAAATGGAGAAGCGATGTAAGAGCGAAGTCTTGGTAGCTAAGTGCAAGTAGTTCTGATTTTCTTTGTGCGATAAAATGGGTATGTAAGGCTCTGTGCTTGATAGAGAAGTTAGCTCTATTATTTGACCTAGTTTTGGGGAAGGAGGATCTAGTGCTCAGTGCACAGATATCATGTCCTATGCAAATCTCGGTTGTATGGCTTAGTGCACAGGAGCGAAGGAATGTAAGAGATTGAAGAATAATAAAGAAGATGAAGTAGTTGGTGGACGTAGCCCCACACTGGGGTGAACCACGTATATCTTGTGTCTTTGGTGTTCTTTGTGCTGTGTTGTTATGAATCTGCTCAGTGATTTTCTTATTATGTATGTTAGATAGATCTATGGATGCTTAGTTATTTATTGGTATGAATGAATGTTAGATCTAACTCAGTGCTATGTGCTAAATGATTGAAGTGTTTAATATTTATTATTACTGCATTGATCTGTCTTAGGGTTTGTTCTGCGTTGTTAATGAAGATAATGGGATAATGCATATAATCTTGTAAGTGTTAATAGAATACTATGTGAAGTGTTGTTACCACAAATATGTGTCCCATCTTGGTTACAGACACCTAAGTCCTGTAACCCCCCTGATTCTACCTCAGGTGAGACTTCGCCTTTCGCAGGTGTTGCCGAAACGGCCGGTAGTTAGGGTTTTGTTGGTGTGTTGTTGAAGTGTTAAACCCTCAGTCTGCCCCTATGCCAACAAATGGTTCTATTGTCGAGACCTGAAACTGTGATTGTTGGGAACTAAAGTAAAGAAAAAGAGAATTTTTGTGCGTAGATATGTTGTTGTAGTGCACAGTATTCTACTTGACTTGTGAAGCTCTGTGCTAAGAAAGAAATCTGATCTGAAGAAAAGAGGTAAGATCTTAAAAGAGGTAAAGATTTATGCTTTGATAAGAGTAAGATAAGTGAAAATCTTTGTTTTGAAAGCATGAATTTAAGTATTCTTAATAGATTCTATCGTAGTCTGAAAGCTAGGGCGCAGTTGGAAGAAAGAGTTGATCTAATTAAAACTAATAGAAATATATAAAGATATGTTATTCCTATGCATAGAAAGAATTTTTGGACTAATAAGTGGATGCAGGAACCTAGAAAGAATTTTTATAGACTGTAGGTCCAACACTGTGACTCTAGTGCGCAGCACATAAGAAGTTGGGGAATGTTTAAAAGGAAAAGAGGATTGACATTGCACTATAATTGCAGAAGACCAGGACATATTGCTAAGGAATGCCCTGGCACAGGTCCTATTTGTCTTTGTTGTAAGATTGTTGGTCATGAGGTTGAGGATTGTCCAAGGATGATTGTTAAAGTTGAACGAATGAATGTGAGAAAAGAAAAATATGAAGGAAGTCAAGAGACTAAGGGCATGTTATAGTATCATAAAGAATCAGAGAAATCTCAGACTACATTATTGCAGTTGAAAGAAACAATGGATGTTCACAAATATGTCAGTTTACCAGAGATCTTGAAAGTAAAACATTGCATAAGTGAAAGAATATAAGACTTTGACATAGACTGTGTTTTGGATGAAGAAACACAAGTGAATATTATGATAGAAGACAGTTGGAAAATTTTAGGAAATCTTACTATGGTACCTTCATTGGGAAGGATAGGCTTGTTTAAGGGAAAAATGATAACCTTATGTGGAAGAGTTACTAATGTCCCTATTATTATTCATGTAACATCGACTGAAGAGGAATTTGAAGTCATTAAGTTTGTTGAGAGCAACGCCCCTTTCCCACTTTTGTTAGGTAAGACTTGGATTGAGAAGGATCACATGAGAAGGAAAGCAGAGGAAGAAGCTACATAAAAGAAAAAACAAGAACTAAGGGATTTCATAGCCAGAAAAATAGATCGACTAATAGAAGAATGAGAGGATAAGTCGAAGAAACAGAAGGCAAGAGAATTAGTTGTCAAGGTTGAAAGAATGAAAGAAGATTTGGAGGACCTATATATTCAAGAAATAAGTATATCCACCTAGGAAATATTAAGAGAAGGGATATTAACTTCAGACCCTCTAAGGGCACATCAGCAATACAAAGTCACTACAATAGGGGAAGATAAAAATAAAAATGGAAAGAGGATTCCAGAAATAGTTAGAGAGACTCAGATCACAGAAAAGAAGGAAAGGAAGCTCAATAAAAGGAAAACTAAGTTGGAAAAGCTACAAGAAGCTACAAAGAAAATATGGAAGACTTCGCAGACTGGAACCTCGCAAGAGGCAGGTTCGCAAGATTTGAACTTCACTGGAAAAGCATGACCACACAGAATGGGACTTCGCCCTGGTGAAGCTATATGATCATTGGAGGCACCCTGATCGTTGGAACGATGCTCCAGAATGGTTAGAAAACACATTTATGGGAAGATGGACTGCTTTTGGACGTTGAGACCATGCCATAACAGACATATTCACATTGATGGAAGCATTCCTAGCCATTGGAAGAATCCGTTATGAGGCCCCGCTTATTTAACTTGTTGGTTGCTGTGTCGGGACCACTTTTTTCTACCCATGATTAACTGAGCCAAGAAGAGAATTGACTATGTGTTGAGTCGTGTTATTAGAAACTAGACGTCGTTGTTCATTTGTCTACCCCGCTTATCAGTTTGCCTACCCCGACCTATCTGTTTAAAAGTGAGAATGTCGGGAAAACCTACTGAATTAGAGAAGTCTATCAAGAAGGTCCTAAAAAAGCTAATGGATGATAGAACATTATCTAAAGGTTTCCAAGCATCGTCGACTAGGGGACTGCAAGCTTCCCCTTCGATTGGATGTCGTTCTGGCCATGTCAACCCTGTGACTGAGCAACAAAGTAAGCATTGCGACGATCTGGATAATGCAAAGAAGATCTCGTCGATCCTACCCAAGTACATTCCACCTTTGGCTGGTGTCGTTAACCGTGACAACATCCCACGAGATTATGAGTACACTTTTTTCACTGCAAACATTCCAAAAGGAATACGTGCATTCGGGAGTTAGTTAGGACAGATCCCGTTGCTGAAGAACAACGACTTCAATCTAGGAGACAAAAAGAACTATGCTATGCTAGAACCCCACTGCTACTTGATGAAATCAACTGGGAAGAAGCCTTGCCTTGTCTCCCAGCCATGGATTAAGGGACTGGCGTAGTCCACCATGCTAAATGTGATGAAGATTCCCCATTTTGGCCGCCACCAGGAGGTTAACACTTGTGTTAAACTCCTCCTCTCATGCTATCATGGAGGATACCTATGGCTTGACTGATGTATTACTGTGGATCTGACACTGATCCACTAGAATAAGGGCTTAAGCATGAAGGGACCTGAAGCTCAACAGTTTTATCCAAGGAAGGCCTCAGACTGCTCCCTGGCACAACACATCAAGGAGGATTATGGCGAAGTCAAAAAAGGAAAGCGAGATTACAAGGTATCCTCTATACAGGATGGAACAGTGTGCCTCGCTTGCCAACTCATAGATGGAAATATCGTTAGGAAGAACTGCCCCACACAGTTCATTGGGTTCATGGTGGACCTCACAGGAAAATGTGTGGAGGGCATGCAGATGAACTGGGCGAGCTACCTCGTCAATGAACTAGAGAAATATTGTTGAGAAGCCCAGGATTTGGGATACAAATTCCACTTCAGTTGGCTGATCATTTTAATCACATTTGTCGCTTGGAAAATGACTGAAGGAGCCACCTTTCCAGAGATCGAACCATCAGAGTTGTTGGCTGCTAGGTTTTCCACCTTGTGGTACACCAACGACATGATGAAGTAATGTCAGTCCAATGTTGTGTTTCATTCATACTATCAACAACTGAAGGTTTCCATTGAATCATTTCCATGCATGACACCATGCATGCTGCACCTGTACCGATTGATAGCCAAGTTCCACACAGATCCACATTTCATCTATATCACTGCGCGCAGAGATGAGAACAAGGAAGAGTTACAGTCATACTACAAACTAACAGATGAATACATGGAGCAGATCACAAAGGAGTGGGTGGAGGAATTCCTTGTACCTGTTAGTGATATAGAACTCTATGACATTGACACCACAGGAAGCCCCATGGTCACCTGAGTTGAGCATGTCAGATAGTCCAGTGGGACGAAGAAGAAGAAGAAGCATGAAGAATTCTAGGATATAGAGACCGATGAGGAGGACAACACTTCTGAAGAAAATCGATCCGTCTCGCTAGGAGGAGGAGATGAAGCAGATGGAAAAGGAGGAGGGGATGAGCAAGGAGGAGGTGAAGCTACACTGCCTGAAGATCCACCTACTAGAACATTCACACTGCAGAAGAGGAAGGTTTCTCCACAGAAACCTTCAGCATGAAAGAAGATGCGCGCCAGTAAGCCCCAGTTAGAGGCCATACTCATGGAGCACGATATCAGTTTGGTACGTGGAGCTATGGATAACGCTTTTGAGGATATATTGCAGAGATATGGAGTGAAGAAAGAAGAGCTATATGGAAGGATCGAAAAGGAATTGAAAGAAGTACAACAAGCTATTCGTTTGGTCTGCGGAGTACCTACTGCGTCACAAATTGTAGAATTGGGGGACGAACCAACACAATTGAGAAGACTTGCATATGCAATAGAAGCTCGACTTCAGAGAATCCAGGAAGAGAAGGAGAAGGATACAAAAGCATTGAAACAAGAGAAATATGAAGTCTTAGAACAATTACTAGTAATGCGGTACAGTGTGGCTGCCTACGAAAGTGAGAGAGAAGAGTTTTAGGCAATGCTACAGGAGGACAAATCTCAGCTACAGAGAGAAAAGGAGCAGTTACTCGCAGAACGAGCCGCAGTTAAAGAGGTAGTGAGTAAATCATGTCACTCTGTGCCAATCTTGGCACAGGAGGAACATGAGTTGGTCAAGGCTCAAGTAGTGAAGCTTGTTGAGACCATCCAGTAGCTTCAAGCCAGGATAGCAAAATTGGAGGCTCAAGCAATGCCGATCACCCCACAGGAAGTGTGCAATTAGAGGGAGGAAACTGCTAAGAACACATTAATAAGGATAATATCCCTCACCTCGAAGTGCAAACAACTGAGTGATAGAAGTGCACAGACATATGAATGCCTCGCCAAGGATCCAGAGCTAAGAAAGTTGGAAGCGTAGTTACAGGAGGTGCAACAACATGCATTTTCCGTGCAGGTGCAGATGAAGCTACTCACCACAATTGAAAGAATGAAAATATCCCAAGAGCAACGCACAGTAAAACAACATATCACTTCCCTCCAGGGAAAGGTAATGGAATTCACGTATAGGCTGCAACCTGTGCAGGACGAAGCTTGCAAGGTGTTTAAAGAGATTGATGGACAAGGCTCACAACTGGACCAAGTGGTTACAAAAGTAGAACAACGCCTAGAAGGGCCTATTACAGAGAAGATGATCCAGGAGCTCACTAAGCAGGAGACTCAGGAGAAGCAGCAAGTCGAGGAAACTTGAGTTAAACTCAAGGCCTTTGAAGCAACATTGACCAGAGATGAGTGACTTGAGATGAGTCACAGGTGAGTGTTGGGGGCATGTTGGCCCTTGACCAAGTTTTGAGGAAACCTTGGTCAGGTTTGGACCACTTTTGAACTTTGACACTTTAGTTGAGGAAGGAGCACCCAGGCGGAGCTGAGATCACGGATTTCACTGGGTTTTTGGGCTATGTGGACCCAGTAAGGGGTTTTCTAGGGTTTTTGTAATGGGTTATGGGATGTTGACCCATGGGGTTTACCTATGATTAGGCCTTATTGTAAGAGATTGTAAAAGTATAAATAAGTAAGAATGTATTGTAGAAGAAGAAGTGGATAAGTGCAAGTAGTTTGATTAGCTTTGTGCAAGGGAATGTCTATGTGTAAGGCTCTGTGCCTTGACCTAGTTTGGAAGGAGGATCTGGGGCTCGGTGCCCAGATCTTCCGTCCAATGCGAAGCTCGACTCTGTGGATTAGTGCACATGAGTCACTGAATGTAAGAGATTGAAGAATAATAAAGAAGACAAAGCAGTTGGTGGACGTAGCCCCACACTGGGGTGAACCACATATATCTTGTGTCTTTGGGTTGCTTTGTGTTGTGTTGTTTAGGTTATGAATTTGCTCAGTGCTTGATGATTATGTATGATAGATAGATTTGTTGATGCTTAAGTGCTTTACATGTATTAAGGATAAGTGGAATGTTAGATCTAACTCAATGTTATGTGCTAAATGGTTGAAGTGCTTAATCTTTGTTATTATTGCGCTATATCTATTCTTGGATATGTTCTGCGATGTTACTAAGATTAGGAACTAATGCATGTCATCTTCTAAGTGTTAATAGAATACCCTATGAAGTGTTATTATCGCAGATCTATGTCCCAACTTGGTTACATACACCTACGTCCTATAACCCCCCCTTCTTCTACCTCAGGTGAAACCTCGCCTACTTCGTAGGTGTTGTCGAAAGGGCTGGTAGTTAGGGTTTTGTTGGTGTGATGTTAAGCGTTGAACCCTGGTTTTTCCCCTGTGCCAATAGTATCTGTAGGCAAACTCCTTGGTTATTCAATTTAAAGACTCATAAAATAATCTCACTACATTGAGGCTAAAAAAAACCTATTTATCCTTGCACAAAAGTCTATTTAGATGAAGATATGATTGACTTACAATATGAGGAATTTAGAAATCAAAGAGGAAAAATGGTAGAGTCTAACCAGATTCCTTAACCATAATTATATTACAATGGGCCAAAAAATGATTGGCTAAAAACCACCTAAAATAAATAAATTTGGGGGCTCCAACCCCCCTTGTGAACCCCCTGGTGCAAAATATAGCACGTGGAGCTAATCATGCAAAGAATATAACACATACCCAACATATTATAGTTGACCTTATCTATTGTCTTGAACATAGGTGGCCCAAATTTCATGTTGGGAGGAAATCCCTAGGATACGTCTAAAAATTGATTTCTCAAAAGCAAATTCATAATGTATTAACTCCCTAGGCATGGGCCCCATCTCTCTTTTTAAAGCATTTAAGAAAGGATTAATTATATTTATCTCTTTAAAAGGGCTAGTAATGTGTTCCTTTATAAAATCTTTAGTATTTCAAGAGTCATCCCAATTACACTCCGTTTGTTCTTTATGTTGTTTTCAAGCTCACTCAAAATATCTTCCATGGGTCTAAGTGCACTCATATCTCTCAATGGTGGAAGATGACATATCTCAATGAATTTCTCTACAATGAGGTACATCCATTTGCAATTGTTCACTAAGGTTGTGATATCCTTATCCAACTATGTGCTTCTTGTCTAGGAATTTCATAGAGCTGCACAAATTAATCGATTTTCTTTCTTTGTCATTCTCAGTAGGTCCTTTGATGCATCCTTCTCCTTAGTTTGCCACTTATTTAGCTCATCCATGCTAAGATGGAATCTGTATAATTCTACTTTCGTTTCTTTGATTTTTTCTAAATATGCAAGGGATTGAGTAATGATATCCTAAAACTCTTTAAGATTTGTATACATTTGCTTCTGGACAATGGTGAGCTCATTTTTCATTTCAAAGGAACAAGCGCCTTGAATTATTCCAAGCTAGTCATATTGCCTTTATAATGTGCTGCTTCTTGTTCTAACTTTCCTATTATCAACTTATATTCTTCTATTTCTTGTGCCATGTTCCTAATGTTCAATTCAGAGGCCTGAGAAAATACAACCCCTGAAGACATTGTAGCAATTGGATATCTTTTGGTGTCAGCCATCAAAGGTGATTCAATTGTAACTGTGAGTTCGAGGACTCCTTGTAGCTTCAACATCTTGTATGATTTCAAGACTATTTTTCACCTTGTTTTTTCAAAAATGAAGGAGCCAATAACTTCCACTCTATTTGACTTGGAAGGGGTGAATTATCCCGATCCAAGTTCTCTGAATATATATGTCCTCATATCATAGTCATTCCAAGTGTGCCTTATTTCTTTTGCTGGAAATCACCCTAATCAGGGTCTAGTGACTAGGTAGAGCAATGACACCTTAAAAGACATAATTAATTCTATTCCACCCAAATCTAACAAGACCTAATGTCAATTAAGGAAAGGGAGGGTAAATCAAGGTATGCACCTTAAGTCCTTTCATTTGTAATATATCCTTTCCTCTCGCTGTTCGCTCTTGGATTGCAGGCTTCCTCCTAATGATGGTCTGAAAAAAATTTAGAGAACAATATATGACAACATACGCATAATTACCAAGATCATTTAAAGGCATAAATATTCATGAAAGCAATTTATAAACATAAACATGAAGACACATAGATTTGGGACAATAAAATTATCTTTTATTGAAAATAAGATGATAAGATACAACCTTGATCTTGACGACACCGCTCCACAAACCTTGTCTGGGTTCCTCTAATTAGACCCTAAGTGAACCAATTCAAAAGTGAGATCCTTAAAACCAACATGCCAATAGAAGGAAATTGATGGATTGCATACGAAGGATAAATGAGTGGGAATGTTGAGGATGAAAACTCAGAACAAGATGCAAAGGCTTGGAATGAGAGAGGGAGAAATTTTGGCAGAGTTTACTTGCCTCTTCTTTCATTATTCTCAAATGACCCCCCTAGGGCCCTTTTTATATGGCGAAATGATGGTTATTCGATTGTCAAAAGGGCTACAAGAGGTACAATGGTTGTGCAAACCAAAACATCCCATAAACTCCATCGAAAAGTGCATAATTTTTTTATTTTTTGCAACTTTTGAGAGTACATGCGAGTTGTTAGGTATTCAGGTCACATATGTATGCATGATGCATGTGTATCAGAGCGCACACACCATACAAAAAGATGTTTTTAAGAGAAACCTCAACAAAAGTGGTTGGCAAATGTGTAAATGAGTAGGCCAATGTAAAAAATGCATAGCAATGGCATTTTTTACTATAACACTTATGAAGTCTCCAGAGGACAAGTGTCCATTAGTTCTAAGCCTCTTGCTTCTTCCTCTTTCTTCATGTTCCCTTCCTCCCTTTTCCTCCTGTCTTATTCTTTTTTTCTCTTTGTTTCTACTTCCTACTAAAGCGTGAGTGCGTTAGCCTCTTTCTCCAACCTCTCCTTTTCTGTTGTTGTTATTGTTGTCTTTTTGCTACCTCCCTATCTTCTCTCTCCATTCTTTCTTTCTCAACTTTCTCTTTCTCAATTCACCCCTTTTGTTCCTATTCTTTTATTTTGTCCTTCTTGGCTCTGGGGACATTTCCCATTTTGAAGTTCACCTCATCTAAAGATGTTTCCCTTCTATATATTTCTTTCTTTTTCCATACCTCATTCTAGTAATTCCACACTTCATCATGTGGAAATTTGTAACATACATCTAAGGTCAATGTCTAAAATGAATCAATTTCCTTGCTATTGCTATCTCTAATTAGTTGATTATCTATTTTTGAGCGGATAATGATCTAGGAGATGACCTCTACACAGGGAAATATAACATGTCTAGAAATCACTCTATGTAATTGTGATTTCTTGATAGATTGATACACACCAAGACCTATATTGGTGTCACCAAGGATGAGTGGCATATCTAGGACGGTATTTTCTCTGAATATTTGATACAAATATCCCCATTTGTAGACCATTCCCACATCCATATAATATTTAGTGCCTCCATATATGAGCCTAAGAATACCAATGTCTACTTCTAGCTTAGTATCTTCCTCCTAGTCAGGGACGATCTCAATTATATGTTCTTTCTATTTCCTAGACCTTTTATATAACATGTATAAGTCTTGTAACTCATCCATTTTAGAAATAGGAAAAAATAACGATGTTATATATAAAATAGAAATAAAATGTCTGTCTAGGGAGAGATCCTTATAAAATAGAGAAATAGGGGAAGTGGGAATTTTTCTTATATTTGATGTTAGGTTTTTCAGGATAATTATCACCATTGTCTTCATCTATTTTGATTATATCCTTTACAAAGATTATGGGTTGAGAACTTGAAATTTTGGTATGAGGGTGATGGCAGCAAAAAGGAGGAAGATCAAAGGCAACACGTATGAATAATCTCCATCCACTTGAATCTTTGTACTTTTTCTATCTTTCACACTCAACTTTGACTTTGGGTTTTTGTTAAGGTCCTAACCCGCACTGAATCAAGTGCTATTTCTGTTGCTATTTCGTATATCATTTATGTGTATTGTGAAGATTATGCTGGATATTTCACTGTTATACTGTTATTTCTAGCATTTCGTTTCTGTTCTGCATATTTTATATATCTGGTATCTTGCAGTTTTGCATTAGGGAGCCACTTCTAGTTTTAGTCTTGTGAAAGAGGAAAAATTCCCCTTTTATCAAATCCAAATCATGGGTTGGGTCAAATAGTGCATATAGAAAGAGCGTGGTTCAAATTCATGAATCCCTAGCATTGGTTGCTCACACTTAACCTTTTATGTATAGCTAGATTTTGTTGTAATAGGTTTCAGTAGTTTTGTTGGTTGGAGAAAACACCGTCAACATGAATTGGGAGAAGGGTAACAATGCCATCCATGTATGTAGTGATGGTGTCACTCGAACATATATGTGTTTTAGAAAATATTGATGCTTTCCAGAATGAATTGAGTTTGGGGTCAAGTACACAAGAACGAAAATAAAATGGATGAGATGGAGAGGAGGTTGCTCTACAACCTCTTTCTAATACCATGAAGAAGTCCAAGAAAATGACTCTATTGGATGGTTTGGTGGATGGAGAAGTAGGGTTGGAAACCATTGGTTCATTGTTACAAAAACACAATGCTTTCCTTCATTCATAAATAGGTTTTATTGAAATCAGTTGAGCGTATGGGATTTGATCGCTAAAATGAGTGGATTTGGTTGTTTCCCAAATTTTTATTACTTTATTGTGTTAAGTGGCCAAGGGGAAATGAAATGGGAAAAATATTATTCAATGTTTAAAGGATAAATAAAAAAAAGAAAGTATTATATTCTATCATGAAATATGATTCTTACCTAAAAAATGACAAGTGGTCATTCATGAATGGATGGTACTGTTAGCAATAAAAAAATGCACTGGTATTTTCTAGAGTGTCCTCATTAATCTCTTTTTGACTTGTCATTTTCTTAGGTCTTTTGGACAGTGCAATAACTTCCAAACCCTTCATTAAGCTCTTATTGATGGCTTTGTCCAAGCATCCTTTGGTTCTTTCCTCCAGACCTGCAAATATGAAAAAATTTGTTACCCCTAATCTATTGCATCTAGTCACTATCCTAAGTCTAGAGTCTCTAATCTCAAATCACAAGCCTAATCTATCAATATACTAAAACTCCTTATATCTAAGTCTAAGCCTATCGGGTTTTATGGTTTGTTTTAAAAAGCCATTCCACGATTCAAGCTTATCGACCAAGCATTCAACTTCAAAGTCACTAGTTGAAATAACATTGCCTAATTCCTATGGTAGCCACCCAATAAACTAAGTCGACAACACAGGCCAAGCCCAACCACGAGTCATAAAACTAAGTTACAATTAGATCACATGGAAACGGTCCAAGCCATGAGTCAAGTTACGTGCCCAATTTTTATGCTATGTTATGAGTCAAACAATCAGGTTGACACATCACACCAACCCTTGGTAGATCGGTTGATGGAATTTGGCAACAATGAGGTGATTGTTGCTAACAACTTTTTCACTGGATCAAAAGATAACCTAAGGAAATGCATTGGGCATCCAAATTTTGAACTTATTCGACATGATGTGACTGAGACGCTGCTGGTAGAAGTGGATCAGATATATCATTTGGCTTGCCCAGCGTTGCCTATATTCTAACTAATGCTAGTTCTCAGGCGGTTCCTAGGCCTCCTCCAACTCCCTCGCCCTTACGTTACTTGAAATTCTCACAGGAAAAACTGTGAATTCTAGTGACTGGGGGAGCTAGCTTCATCAGATCTCATAATGCCAAGCTTCAGATTTCATTTGCCTCATCAATAAGCTAATACAACTGCCAAGTGTCAGATCGCAGATTACACGGAGCTCAAAGGGTTTTTCTGGGATCGTATTTTTTTTATCAGTACTCTCAAAGATGTTGATTGTCTTGACTGAGGCCTCCAATGTCAAGAGGGTTGATCAAATTATTTAGGGTAAGAACGCCATGGTTTTGCTCTCATTAGTTTTCCAACGAACAGAGCGCCCAAGCATTAAGTCTTATGAAGGAGATGTTTCGCAGGATGGCTCTTTCCCTCTTATCACAATTCATTGAACAACTGCTATCCATCTCAGGCACGAGACGACACGTGAGATCGGAAGAGC